>VZTA01014814.1:0-28961 GCA_013398855.1 Mohoua ochrocephala
AAAACAAAACAAAAAACCCCGACAACCTTGCATTTCAGTCTGTTTCTGAGCACTTATTGAGGTAATGACAGACAACTAACAGACAAAAATAAGCTAGCTGATAATTAGCAAAAAGTCTGATTGGACAAATATAAACTTATAGAAGTTAAATAATATTTTATTCATATAATTTTCAATCCAGTTATTTAATTAAAAGTATCAGCTCATCTGGGATTTTCTTCTTTCGCTACATCGTTATTTCCACTACTATAAATTACTGATTTTATAAGGTTGAGTCAAACTCTTTGCAGCTAAACTCTTAAAAATATAATATGTGGGTACTGGATTTCTTATTTCTAATGCAAATGCAGAGAACTCCTTTACAGAGCCATGAAAATACAAAAAGATGATTTTGACTAAAGCCAGCTGAAAACTGAAATGTCTCTATCTTCTAATTTTAGGACATGCTCCTGCAAGCATTAAAAACTCATAAAAGAATACTAACAATACCAATTGCTGATTTTAATGACATTAATAAAAAGAAAACTTCTACATCTGTCTCAGTGTTTGCAGTCAGGATTGGTGCTTTAGTGCCAAACTTTGAAAACTCCAATTCACACAAATTGTTGCTTTGAAGTTAATGAGATATTTGTATGAGTAGGAGCTACTCACTTGAGCCAGTGTTTTCTGGTTTGAGCCTTAGTCCTTTCTGTTGCCAAGTGTACTTAAGTTTATAAGACCATCCATTTCAACACATTTTGTTTAGTTAAACTGAAGTACTTCATTTTTAAGGAAAAAGTTATATTGCCAAAAAGTATAAACAGGGCTAACTTTGACTAATATAAATATTTGAAAACCAGAACTTTTTGTAACATCTTATAGAAACAATCCTAATGCAGATGACAGAGGGGAAAGTGCTTTTATGGAATAGATAGTTCAGCTGAAGGATAGCACAGAGGAAATTTAAAAACTAAATATGAGGAAAATTGTCTTCTAACATTCAGCACATTTGAATCTTGTTCAGAATATTTTTGCCTAACAGTTAAATGTAAATTTTTTATATATCCAGTTCTGCAGCATAATATTTAAACCTTAAGCCCCTCTAATTAAGAGAAATCATTAAATTCAGTCCTATTGCCAGCTTTAAAGTTTATTTGCTAATAAGCAACTGGACAAGGGATGTGTGAAATGAATAGTTGAAGAAAAACTCTGACAGCAAAAGAGAGGTCTGGAGGGTGAAGTTGGTTTATTAGGCACCGTTTGTCATGAATGGGTCTACTGCACGTACAAAAGCAAATCCCACTACCTTAGAAGATTAATTCTGAAGGAGGCACTCGTGGGTCAAAGTATACATAAGCGTGTGCCTAATCTCAGAGAAATCAGGCTATTTTCTCACAGCAATTAAGCAGAGGTCTAGGGTTTCACCCATAGTGTATTTAAACACAGGATACAATTAAACCCCAAAGTATTAATATCTGTGCTGTGCAAAATTGCCCAGGAAATAGATTTTGCACTCTTTCAAATGGAAAGCAAGGCAAATTAAGGAGGGTGGCTTTATTTGAGTAAAAATTATCCTGAAACAAATGTAAGTCATTCATTTTTAACTGTTAATTCCTTATGTACACCTTTTTTTCCCTTTCTTTTTCCTGCTCACGTAATTTACTCTGGAATGTGCAATGTTCAGTGGATATAAGCAATCAATACCATCTCATGAAAACAGTTTTGCTTTCAGGGCTAATATAATATCTACGTGATAATGGTTCAACAAAAGCATTTAAAAATTTTTTTGAACAAAATGTTGCTCTGTACTGGAAATCTTTAAGATCAAGGGGAAGAGTGACCGCAGCGTCTTATTCAGCAAAAAGCAGTTACAAAAGACCTCTTTCCTCCTTCATGTCTACGGATTATTGAGCAGTGTGAGTGAAAGGAACACAATAACTTAAAGAAATTTAATGCCAATTTAAAATGTTTCTAGAGAAAAGGGGAAAAAAATCCTTTAAAGATACAACATAATTTTTATCCCATATGAACTTCTCTACATAAATGCAGTAAGAATTAAATAATCATTTAAATAATCGTTTTAAACAAAAGTTTTTCCATCTCCCTAAGAATCCCCTCTGATTTTACGGTCTTCCACATTGTTATTTAAATTACAATTTACTTTTGTCTATCACACCTACATTATCTATTTCACTCCCAAATCACCTTATAAAAATAAAAAGATCAATCTTCCCCCTCACTGTAGACAGCTGGCATGTCCTATCAGAAAAACTATTCATGTACAAAGTAACACACTCTACACTGTGATAAATCTCATCTCCTGTATTTTTACATTTTAAAATTGTTACACCTTTACTACCATAGCAATGTACATAATAATATAAACAAATTCTAGAACTCGAACCTATGTTTCAAATTTTAGAAATTCTGTGAAAAATCGTGGTCGTCTGAGCTTTCAAATCAATCATGTGCTACACAGGATGCTAATAAATACTCTACACAGTGAAGTAATATGAAGACATCTTTTAAAATAAACAAAAAAATTGCTTCTTGCTGATCACATTGGTCAGCGAGAAACTATTTTAACCTTTAAAAATGCAGCATATCCCAAAACAAGTTGCTACTTAAATAAATGCTCTTCTGGAGCGCAAGTGACCTTTTAAATGATTATATCTCAGCACTTGCAACAAGAAGAATTTCACCTATCACCTTTACACTGTTGATGCGCTGCATTGGGTGAATCCATAACCTTTTCACAATATGGAACACGCTGCAGAACACAAAATTACTTGCTAACTTTAATTAAATCCCTTCAGAAAGTCCTGCTGACCTCTTTGGAAAAAAAATCTTCCTAAATGAAAACATAAAACAAACGAAATCCAAATCCCTCAACATTTGATAGCTCTAAATGAACCTCCAACCATTTCAGAAAATTATCTTTCAGAGCACTGAATAAGGCTGCTGCTCTGAATTTTTCATACTAAGAGCTTTAGATAAATTTCAGTAAACCTTAAAAAAAAAAAAATCTTGCTTAAAACACATAACTCTTTGTTTTTCCAGCAATCTCTAAGGGCCTGGTGGAAACTTGCTGAACTCCTTGGAATAGGCCTTAAAATTGTAATCTAGCTTAGTCCTCCAGATTCTGAACTTTTAGAAAAGGTTTCAGGACAAAAGAAAGAGACAAAATACTTTATTCACTTTACTTTCTAAAGCACCAGACTTTTTTTTTTTCCCCTGAGAAAATACAATCTAGACCAAAACAATACATATAAAAGAACTCTAACTAACAAATCAAACAGCAAAACTGCCCCTGAACCAAATTCACTGTTGTCATCTAAATGATTGTAGCTGGCATAGAGTTGTGACCTCTTTGCTCAGTACAAAATGACAACAATGATTTTAAACTTTAAATTAAGTTAGGAGCAAAATCAAACATAATACATGCTACCTTCAAAGTCCGTGATTAATTTAAAGGGACACGAGAGTTTGCAAATTCTTTTTCACTCAGTTCAAGTTAAGGATCAGCCCTCTAAAGACAGTTAATGTTTCCTGATTACAGAAAGAAACGCGGTAAGCCTCTGCCTACACACGTGTGCAGTAACAGTGGTTAAGCATGTGTTTAACATGAGCACACACTTCTAACCAGCAAGAGATACATTCCTTCAGTTCACATGCAGCCTGAATTTATAAACACTTTGTAGTCATCTTCTGTAAGACACAGGTGTTACAGATCACTTTTGATGCTGAGATGATGGTAATTATTTACTGTGTTCTCTACAACACGAATTAAAGAGGAAACATAAATCGATGTGTTTTTATACTTAAAAAATCTTTACGAAGACAGTGGATTCTAAATGAACAGTGTGACGCATTTTAAATAACATTATTTGTTGCTGTCTTTACTGTATTTTTTTTAAATTCTGTTTGAGACACCGCTAGAGAAAAGCTTATTTATTTGAAATGAAATCTATTGTCAGGGAAGCATGCATTAAAATTAAAAATAGCCCTCAATAACGAAAACAAATTTACAAGGAATCTTCCATTTTTTTTAATGCTCTGGGTTAATAAGCCAGTGATCTCACAAAGGATTACAATCTCCTGATATAAAATCAAAATTAGTGTCCAATAATACACTGAAGTACTGGAACAAACAAAGAATTGGAGAGACAAGAAATACGGAACTTGCTGTGGCTTCTCTCTAGACAAAGGAGATGAGTTATCTGATTGGTGTGTAATCACAAAGTTAAACAAACAGCAATAAGGCTAAACTAATTCACTGTCAAGTCTACATGTCATCCTAGCTGGTTCATTATGTGCATTTGTGACAAACAATACAGAAGAGACAACTGTACTGAATCAAATAACTTGCAACAGTTTACACTCCTATAAAACTATTTACATTTTGTCAAATGAATATTTATAACAAGTGGCTTTCCCTTCACAAACACTATAGCTCAAGCAGCTCCCATTCATTATCGTATTTAGGAAGTACAAACACTAATTCTGTGAATCAGCAGCACAGGCTGTTGTAACTTGCCAGAAAACAAGGCCTGCAATACTAATATAAAATCCAGGAGAAACGTGCTGTTGCCTCCAGTTTTTCAAACGTCCCAGCATTTTTATGTTTCCCAGTCACAGGAATTCAGTTTCAATATTCTATCTGCCCTTCAGCATAGCATGCCCCAATGAAACAGCCGGTGGAGTTTATTTTGCACTTTATCAATACAGTGTAAACCAGTATGTGCTTACCTCCATGGGGTTACTGAACCCAACTTGTCTGTGTGCACAGACAGCACTTTGGCCACAGATGTGACTGGTTAACTGTACAAGCAAGGAGGATAAATCCACACAACAATACTTCATTCACCAAGGAAATCTGCTGT
This sequence comes from Mohoua ochrocephala, assembly GCA_013398855.1. Classification (NCBI taxonomy): domain Eukaryota; kingdom Metazoa; phylum Chordata; class Aves; order Passeriformes; family Acanthizidae; genus Mohoua; species Mohoua ochrocephala. The sequence continues at coordinate 4,863 of VZTA01014814.1, forward strand.
GGATTACAGCTTCTCTATGGTTACGTCTGTTCTTAATTTACTGCTTTTATTCAGTTTTCAACCATAAATGAGCCCCTTATGAGGTATTCACTATGCAGAATTGACAACTCTTTTTATCTACTCGAAAAATATTTTTGGATAATAATTTATGGTTACGAAATATTTTAAGCAGTTTGAATAGTTACATTATATTCTTTCAGTACTTAATGATGCAGTATCCCCTGTAAAAATGGAGACCTGGGCAATCTATCGATTTCACATATTTATAACAAAACCCAGCAGCCTTGGCCATACAGAAATACAAATTTTAAAACTGCATATATCATGGGAATGGCATTGTGGTTTTTTTTAAAAGCTCTTAAACAGCATCTCATGAGGAGGAAATCCTGGGCCAGAATTGTGACTAAGGGCCCTGTGGATGGGAACATAAAGAAAGTCTTTTTGCAGGCACAATATTTTGTTTATGGCCTCTTTCTTTTTTTTTTTTAAGTTTGCGACAGATGTAGATTTTAAACAGTATTCAACAGAGAAATTGTGAAGCTGTCTGTAATGCTGGGGAGGGTTACTGCATTATTTATGTTTTATGTATGAAACTGAAATGTGAGCATGGGTATTTTAATCTTGTTTCACCATCAAAGATAGTCTCTCGATTTGTATGCTGAATTAATGTGCTATCTACTTCGTAAAAGTAATCTAAAGGGACTGATTAGCATTGGGCACTCAGTGATGCTTAGAAAAGAAGGTTGTGAGTAAGCAGAGCTGCCTAGGAAACATGCTGCAAAGCTACTGGTGTGAAGGTCTGTTTTGTCGCACGCCGATATCGTCCCTTCTATCAGTTCCGACATACGTCCGCAGAGGGACATCATCCATTGAAACTGTAATTGGCAATAGAGGAAGGCAGCCATGTGAATGATATGGAATATTTTTATTAATTGAGACAATAGTGATGAGGCTCTAAAAAGCCTTCCAAGATGACAAAGTCCCCTTTGCATTATTTCAGATTAATTTAAAGTGTTGGCACACAAAGCTTTACAACTTTATTCTTGGCAGAATATGAGTACTTTCAGGCTCATTCATACTCAGGGATTCTTCACTATTACAGAGTAAACTCCCTGTAGATAAACAAAAGAAAACATTTGAATGAGGTACTTGCAGTGTTTTCCTCATTAGCAGCTACAGTGTCTTGAGCAGGGAATGAGTGTTTTGGGAAAAGAATTCTTGGCATTAACAAGAAAGGACATTGCTTTTACAGGCAAGAACACTTTATGGCTTTCTGATACATCCTATCACAATACCATATGTAATCCAAATAAAAAAATACAACTGAAAGCAAAATTAAGTGTTAGGGTACTTTAAAAATAAGTGCACTTGTATATAAATACAGCAGAGAAATGCTGAACTGATTTTAGTTTGGTTGCTTTAAATATTACCCCTGATGTTTTATGGATTCCAGTTCTTCCTTTGTTTGCTATTTAATTGCAACTGGTTTTGATTTCTTTATAAAAAAAGAAAATGCTTTGTTTAAGACTGAATATCCTCATTTTCATTTAGTGAATGCAGTAAGAATGTTAGGTGAAGGCAGACATTTTCCGCATGCATTCGAGATTCCCCTGGAGTGGCTGGATAAAACACTATGGCAGATACTCAGCTCTACAATCAGAGGGATTGTGCCAGCGAGTCTTTAGAGGCTTTTGAGCACAAAACTTCCCTGAGTTAGAGGCTACCTTTTAATGGCGTGTGCATGCATGCACACACATTTGTGTGCTGGGACTGCCGCTGTGCTGTAACGATCTGGGTGCTCTCCTAATCTGCACTTATGAATGAAAGTTTTAAATTTAGCTAAAGTCAGCGGATAGCCCCAGGGCTACTATCAGTTATGTTTGGTACCATGATCCAAACTTAGCACTTACATCTCACTTATTATGTAGAGATGTAATGGATGGCAAAATCTCTAAAAGCTTGATGAGCCTGAGAACTCAGCAACTTCTTTTGCATGACAGATGCACATGTCAAGAAAAAAAAAAAAAGGAACACCAAAGCAGTAAAAGTTGCTGCTGTTCTGAAGTGCCAAATTGGCTTGAAAAGAGCCACCTGGATTTGTATTTTTGAACAGCATGTGCTGCCCCAAGAATCTGCATTACATCTACTGCATACAAAGACAGGAAAGGACTTCTCCCTAAAAATCAAATCCTTGGATATTTGCATGTATGCACCAAGTCTGTGAGGTGGCTACCTCAGCCACCATGGAAAAGTAGGACCTGAAGCTGCTGGTAGAACATAAAATGCTTCTGTAGCCTTTGGACATTTTATGGATTTATGCCCACATAACAGAAATTGTGGAGAAGAGAAACACTGACACCCCAAAGCAGCTAACAGCTCCTAACTGGCCATTTCATTCCAGAGTTTAGATGAGGTGAAAACTTAATTAGTATTTTTGTCTCCTTCTTTTTACTCTAAGGACTACTGAACATCGCACTGCTCCAAGCCACACAGCTGGTTTTTTTCCAAACAGTTCAGTTTCAGAAACAGGAAGCTAAATCTCCTATCTTCGTTTTCCAGCATAAATACTACAAATCACAATAACTTAGTGCTACAGGTCTGAATTAAGCTGCCAATGACAAGGACACTGCAACACGAGATCCTTACTCCACTGTGAATTCACCTTCCACTCATACGTCTTGAAGCTAAGAACGGATCTGTACCTGGGACACCTGACCCAGGCAGCTGATCGAGTGTAATCCTTCTGACCCATCTGGAACCTGAGCTAGCTTCTGCTCTTGAATCATTTATATTTTAGGGCAATGTACTAATTTGAATCCTACCCCTCGTTGTAGCACCTGTATTAACAAGTGCTAGTCAGAGGAGCATTTAGCACTAAATTCTCCCAACAAATCACAAGTACAGAGCCACCTGTGCTAAACAGCTTCTCCTTTCCAAGCTACTGCAAAAATCTTCGCAGCTCAGAAGTCTACAAAATATACCAATTCTTCTTTCATGTGAGGGAATGCATTGTTAGCATATTGCAGCTGAATGACAAAGCACAGAGAAGCAGAGAGACTGAAATGTCACCAAATTATTGACTTGGATTTTTTTTCTTTACCTCTTTTCTTATATGTATATTTGCACTTAGGCAAAGTGAATTTTGTCCAGGTGATCTGCTCTGCAAGTCAACAACATGTAAAGATTAACAGTTTGCTTAATTAGAGTTTGCAAATTTAACCTTTGAAAATCAAAATTCATAGAAACATTCAGGTTGGAAACCACCTGGCAAGGTTGCTAAGTCTAAATTACTGCTTAAACCTGTCTCAAAACTGAATTTAGACGGAAAATGAAGAATTCAGCCTTTAGAAGGAATTTTGACTTGAACATCTATTCTCTTGGAGAGCCCCACAACCTCTCTGGGCAAGCTGCTCTAAAGACTAATTATTTTCATAGCATAAGAAAAAAAATTCTTGCATCTAGCGAGACCTTTCCTATAACAGTTTATGATTGTTAACTCTCATGATGCTGTTGTACGTCTCTGTAAAGAGCTTGGCTACATCTTTCCTGTAAGGTCATTGCAGATATTGGAAGGCTGCTGCCCCCCTGGAGACATCCCTTCCCCAGGGTAAATAAATCCCAGTCCTTCAGCCTTTCCTCACAGGCCAAGTGCTCCAGCTTCTGATCATCTTGTAGGCCCTCCACTGAATTTGATCCAGTTTTTCAATGTTTGTCTTGTGGCAGGGTCCAAAACTGTTCGAGCAAATGCTATTTAAAGAGGACTAATCTTTTTCCTTGATCTACCGACTGTGCTCCTTGTTACACAACCCCTTCATGCTGTTAGTTCTTACTTCTGCCAGGACGACTGACAATTCTGGTATAGCCTATTGTCCAATAAATTCCCACCTCCCTTCCAGAGCTGCTGTGCAGCAGTCCACAGCCTATGCTGATGCAGAACCATTCTTCCCGGGGCTTGGACCTTGTATTTCTTCTCGATGAAATTAACTGGGTCCCATTGTCCCAATTCCCAGTCTCTCAAAAACCATAAAATCGATGGGCATCTCCTCCTCCAGGTCACTGGTAAAGACATAAATCAGTGCCAGTGTAGATCATTGAGGAACTACACCTCCCAAGCAGAGTAGTAACCATGGGCTATTACCTTTTGAGCTGGATGATCCAACCAGTTTTCCACCCTAGTAGTTCCCTCCTTTAAACTGTGATGTTCCTACTTGGATGCAAGGGAAGTTGTTTTGAAACCCTTGCTAAGGTCATTGTAGATGACACTCATTATGCCCGCTCCACCTACACATCTATCTGTTTCATCATAGAGAGCAATCAAGTTGATAAAGCATGATTTACCTTTATACATTTCTGTCGGCTCTTCCAAAGCACCCTCTTCTTCACGTGCCCAAAATCTAACGTCACTCAATTTTTTTCCCAGGGACTGAAGCAAGGATGACCAGACCAGAGTTCCTTGGGTTGTCTTTCTTGATGTGCTTGAAGACTGATAGGAATTTTGTCTTCCTGCAGTAATTAGTGACTTTTCTTGATCTCCATGACCTCCCAAAGATGATGGATAAAGGCCAGTTCACCTACATGTTCTCTTAGCACTGCTGGATGCCTCCCAGCTGGTCCTGTGACTGGTATGGGTCAAGGTTTCTCAAGAGAACTCTGACTTGATCCTCCCCCACTACTGGTAGTTTCTGTCCTCCTTCAATCCTGTGTATCTAGTCAGAGGCATGGGAGACTTTGTCAGTGAAGAGTGGGGCAATGAGTTACAGCCTTATCTTCACCTGCTGTTACTATTTAGCAGCACCCACTTGGCACATTATCCCTTTTTACTTCTAATACAGCTCTAGACGCTCTTGTTGAATTTGATATCACTTGCCAGGTTAAACTCTAGCTTTACTTTCCAGTTTCAATTCTAGCTGAGGTTTGGTTTTCCTAACACCTTCTGTGCTTGTCTAGGCAAGGCCTAGTGTCCTCTCTTTCCCTTTGTATGTTTGCCTTCTGTATATGTCCTTTTTGCACAGGAATTCAGTCACGAGAACATCCCAGATGTTCTCCTCATAATTAACATTTTTCTGGGTATTAGGATAAACAGTGTTGTGCTTGGAGGAGGCAGTTCTTACAGATCTGCCAGCTTTCCTGAGCTCCTTTGTCTTTCAACACTGCTTTCCATGGGACCACACCTACCAGTTCCCCAAAACAGTCTTCCCTCATTCAGCCTGACACCTCTTCTTTAGAAAAGGTCCTAGAAGCTACTTCACGTAAATGGCACCCCCCGGCACCTTCTTCCATTCCTACCCCTCCTAAAGAGCCTGCACCATTCACTCTAACTGCACTTCAGCCCTATAAGCCATTCCTCTGCATCAGTCATCCCAAAGATGTTATGGTTCTGCACCCACATGTTGAGCTCCAGCTCCTCCTCTATATTTCCCAGGCTGTGTTCTTTTGTGCACAGGCACTCGAGGTTGGCCCTCAGGGTGGGATTTAGCCTTTCTGATGGTTCCTCCTGTTAACCTACCCTACATACTAACTATAACCTCTGTTCCCTTACTTAACTATAGGGTTGTTTTCTCATATCCTAGCCCACATAGTTTAAAGCCTTCCTCATCAGGTTGGCAAGCTTGTTGTAATTGTTTTTGCTTACAATGACTGCGAGCAACAAGATGTAGTTGCCTTCTACTTCTTTCTTGAATTGTATATAACAGCATAACAAAGATCAGTCATGAATTCTGGACATTCGGATAGGAAGAATCCTTTTCTACATTGATACAAATGTCAATAAAAACCCTTTGCTTTGCTCTGAAACAACAAGCAGAGATGACATGGCTAGAGGGAAGGATGACTTTGCACCTATGTAGGCTTCAGACTGATGCAATGACTTCTTGATGCCACCGAGCAGCCCAAGAGCAGGTCTGACAGGCTTCACAATTAGAATACTTAAGGATCAAAAAGTATAAAGATGACTTAAAATCCCCAAGCTATGCCAACTCCTTCTACAATTGAAGATCTGGTCCTAAAAGCAAAGCATCCAGCTGTCAGAGTCAAGAGTCAACAAACCAGACCTAAAGTGTAAGCAGCTAAAACTTCACTGAAACAAAACAGTCACATACTAAAATTAGGTATGTTTATTAGCAATAGATTCAGCACAAATGAGAAGGTAAGAGGGACAAGCCAAATGAATACCAGATTGTCCCTGTCAGGACATCAGAAAAGTGAACTGGTGGAGCTGATGAGCAGCTGAAGCTTCGGTTTCAGAAAATGACTCTGTCCTGTTGTTTTGGCTGGCTCCTTTATATTCTAGAAAAAACAGCTTAATCCTAATTGGCACATATATCTTCACTGATAAATAAAAGGAGCACTGGAATGCTGTATGCAATTCATTTTAGCTTGTGTCTGGGATATATTCCTGGCATGCAGTGTGTGGGGCTGTGCCAGATGGCAGGGTTGGCATCTGCAAAGTTGCTCAGTGGGCATCTCACTACTACTTTTCAGGAAGCGATACACCATTCCGTTCTAAGATTGAACTCTGGGAGAGAAATGGCAGTTAAACCTTATTCAGCTGTGTTTTCATGGGTATGATCTGTGACATGCCACTTCTTGGCAACAACCTGCTATAACTTCAGCACCTAAATATATTAAGAAGAGCCAATCTTTTAGGAAAGCCTAGGATATTTTTGAAAATGGCAATTCAGATGACTAAGGGCATTTACCAATAGGCTGCAGCAAATGTAATTGCAGAAAATTGCCAGATAACTTCTCCCACTATCTGCTTTGCCCCTCTGCTGAGTACAAGGAATGGAATGCATACGTGTTCTCAGCTGCTTAAATGCAAAGTCCCTGGGCTTAGATTAAAGGCACCTTGGTCAGCAGTTTAAAGTAAAGCCCTCAGACTCCTCACTGACATGACTGGGATGTGGGTGTGTGTCCCAACTTGCCTGCTCTCCAGTGGGAGCAGCAATCTCCAGCAGTGGGGAAACAGTGGGAAATGATAACATCTCACACAGCAGTTGTACTGCAAAGAGAATGTGTGCCAAAGACTTCAGGGCCAAAGGCTGAGTTGCTTAAAGATATACACGGTATGGGAATTTACAATATATCCACTTCAATATAAGGCCTTTGTCTTTCACTGAATCAACAAATATTTATGAAAAATCTCAGTAATCACTTCTCTAAGTCTCTAGTTACTCAAGTACCTTCAGTCACACATCGAGTGTGGAAAATTACTAATAAGCAGACAAACTGATTTAGACCCTTTGCAAATGTTTCCCCAACGACAGTGGGAAAAAACATTCCCATTCATGGATGGAACTCTATTAGGGAATGGGAAGTAGAAAATAAGGGAAAAATTACGTTCAAAGAATTATTTTTGTCCTTTCATAGGAAAAGTATAAAGCTTGGATCTAAGTCAAAACTGAGACTGAAGGTATGGATTAGGGACAAACGTGCAAGTCTATTACAAATTAAATTGCCAGTTGATTCTCGCCTTAAAAGTCCAAAAACGCTATGAGGTGCAGTGACTGTAATTAATGGAAAGTAATTTGTAGATATCCAATCATGCTTTTTTAAAAAAAAAAAAAAACCACGCAAAACTAATCTCAGAAACCTAAATGCAAAATAACAACTGAAAAATGTGTCCTTTAGACTTGAGACGAATTTAAATAAAAATGTGTATTGGATCTGCACATTAATAAAGCCTGTTAAGCTCAGTAGAATACTTTTTATTCATCTGTGCTTCATCAAGCAGGTTCATGACCTCTACAGAACTGCAGCAGCTCCCTCTGTTCTGAAAACCGCATGGGGGAAGATGGTAAATATTATTTTGTGATTAGAAAATGTTACTGGAATTGTCATAGAGAAATATTTAATGTGGAGAGTGTGGTTCAGGAATTAAAACATACACAGCGGGAGAAAAAGCAGCATGGAGCAAATTTTACTCCTGGTGACAGGCAAGTAAAATTTAAGGATTGTCTATGACATTGAAAACAATGTGCCATAGTTGCACAGTTATCACTGAGCTCATGAAGATATTTAAGCACCTGCCTAACTTAAACCATGTGAGGATTCTCATTGTTTTAGATGAGAGAAAATGGATATTTTAAATACAAGCAGATGATTAAATATCTTGCTGAATTCGTATTGGAGAAGAATATAGTTGAGTGATTTTTGTTGCTGTCAAATAAGCATACATCTAAATAACCAAAGGTGTTAAATATCCACATCAATGACATTTGATGAGAAGCACAGGAAAGACTTTGTGTAGAACATTATTCTAACATAATACATAAGGTATGTGATGCAATACTTACTAAAAGCTCAATACACCAACTATGTTAGCAGTTCCTTTTCCTGATTTCATTGCAGTTTGCATAAGTATGTGTATCCATGTGCGCTTTACTAGTGATCAATCTGCCTTGCTCTTTGCACAGATTACACACCAACCTATCTTTTTAGATGTGAGAGCCAAGTGGGTTGGTTAAAATATAAAAACAGAAGCATAGTCCTGTGTCTCTCATTAAAATCCCAAACATGACAAGGATAGATAAGAGTGTCAAAACAGCTCCTTAACAAAATCATCTCCCATAGGGCTAATTCTAAATCTCTTCTCCTCCCATTTAAATGATCCCCACCTAAAGGACTCAGAAGACTCGGGGCTCTACTGCAGCCATGGCAAACATTGCTTCTGACTTCCATCAGTTGCAGCAAGGTCAAGCCTTAACCATTATTTTTCAAAGTTTTCAGTTTGAGCGTTTCAGTCCAGCTTGGTTATCTCAGTGATCTGTTGATATAATCATTGATTCTGCAGTATAATTTTTTTCCCATTGGTGAAATATTCTTGATTAGCGTATTGAATTCATATACTTGTAGTACATGTTCTGTCATTATCAAATGGAGACAAAGGTAGTAATGATGCCTGTGTCAGCACACACCCACAATTGCTTATGATCAAATCCTCCTCATCTAGAAAATTCAAATCACCATAAAGGTTCCCTGCAGCTAAATATTGCTTTCGCATAATTGCCAGGAAAGGGCTTCTTAAATTATAGGACAGAATAAATTATAGGAGAATCATGTTCCTTACAATTCAAGGGGGGAATTAACACAGTCTGTAAAGACTCCCAAAAATTACTAATCTGAATTTAAATTCTACATTTAATTGGAGAAAGTTAAATTCAATGTAAAAGTCCTCTGCTTTTAAGAATGTCTGTTCTAGAGAGAAATAATACGGGCTTTCTAGACTTTTAATAGGTGCTTTAAACAAGTGTTCTTTTTATTAATTTCTAAAAAATGCAATGACCACTATAGTTTTCATTCAGAGCAAAACTTAACAGGAAAATAATATGAATCTCAACAGACTGTTTGAGTTATCTGTCCCTTCTTTAATCTGAGAGATTACTCAACAAAACCAATGTTCATTCAACAACATTCATGAAATCTGTTGCGGATTACCAATATCATCAGTTAAACCTGTTTCAAATTTATTGCTTTCATTCAGGTTAAATAATAAAAGAGTCCATTTGTACCACCACATGTATATACATGAATTCAGCTTTCATCATTCTCTACAGGTTTAATCCCGTGATTTATGTTTTTTAACACAGTTTTGGGCAAATCTGTTGAAAAAATTTAGCCAGACTGATAGAAGAGTTAGACTGGATTACTGTGATTTGTGCCATGTTTAAAACCAGCCTGTTCTGTTTGGAGAAAAGGAAAAGTCAAGCATTTAAGCACTGCAACCCTGCTTGAAGTTCTAATAATTTTAATGGCTTTAGCAAAAGAGAGCTGAGTAAGGTTGGGCGAGTTCAAAGACAATAATCTTTATTATTAGAAATATGTTAGAACAGCAAAGAAGCAAAGTTTCTTTTTTCTGCCTTTTCTTTAGTCACAGCAGGAAATAACACTGCTTAGATTAGAGTTTTCTGACGTTTAAACAGTTATGGCAGTGGCTACATGTTAATTTTTTTTAATTCACCTCCATATTGACTCTCTCTCCATCTACCAATATTTAAAGAAAACAAACCCAAACACACACACACATATAAATGCAGAAAATTAAATGTAAAATGCTTCTCTTATGTTTCATATCACAGCTAAATTTTTTCATTTAAATTAAACTGAGTTGAATGGTTGCATAACATAGCTGAGGATTTTGCTAATGAGATACAAACCTTTTTGTCTTTAGGTTACTGGTTCAAATCCAGGCAAGTCTAGAAACAGCTGAAAGCTTTTAACCACCTGATGGCTATGTGATACTTTAACATGAAATGAGTTTGTCAATCAAAATCCAACTTCAGGAAGTAAGTGTTCCCACCATAAAAATAACCATCACACAACTAGAATTATCTGCAGTCTTTTGAAAGTTCAAAAATTAATGACTCTGCACCTTTTGAACTGATATTATAGATTAAATGACCAATGTTGAAGTATGTAAATGGTGAAATATGGAGAAGTTTACATTGCTGATACATTTGTGAACATAGCTTTCCTGGGTAAAAGAGGCTTAAATAACTTTCCTTCCTTAAACCTTCTGCCTTCTCTCTCATTAGAATCAGCTAGTGTAGCATGTTCTACAGTAATTACCCAATCCTATGCGGGGGGAGAGGGGAGACATGACACACACGAAAATCAAGTCCTTTATCTGTCAGATGAAGGCAGAAAATATTTTAATTTCCATGTTAACCAGCTCTTTAAGAAAAATAAAGCTTCTGAAAGTTTTGAAGGAGTGTCCGTAACCTGTGATGTCCTCCTACAATTCATGTAGTACTCTTTTTTTGCACATAAATAATTCCTCACTTCCAAGAATAATTGATCATGCTCGAACAAAAATGTGTTTACAGAGTGACAGATACTGATCTTCACCTCCTCCTCCAATCAAAAGGCAGAACTTCAATTTAAGCTAAATAAAAGGGATAAGTTAAAAATTTTGCTTAACTGGAATTTTTATTATCTCATCAACTTTTTATATTTTAATGTCAAGAAGATGTGAGAAGCTCAAACAATAAGAGAAGAATGTACTGTAGGAGCCAAGCCCAAACTCAAGGACCAAATTTAAAGGAAGTTCCCGTCCTAGCACTGAAAAAAACCCAGATTACTCTTCATGGTGCTGATTTTAAGTTAAAGGACGCTGAAGAATTTTGGCAGCTGAATTACTTTTTTTCAGGTTGGGGACAAAGAGTTAGAGCGAATGGGGTGACATCAGACTGGTGACCTGTCACTAGTGGGGTTCTGCAGGGCTCCATCCCTGGCCCTGTGCTCTTCAACATCTCCACAAATGACTTGGATACAGGAGGGGAAGGAATACTAAGTAAGATTGCTGATGACACTAAAATGGAAGGAGCTGTCAGCTCCCTCAAGGGCAGAGTGGCCCTGCAGAGAGACCTCAACAAGTTAGAGAGATGGGCAACCACCAGCTGTATGAAGTTTACAAGGGCAAGCGCTGGATTCTGCACCTGGGATGGGGCAACCCTGGATATATGAACAGACTGGGGAATGAGATGCTGGAAAGCAGTGTCACAGAGAGGGACCTGGGAGTCCTGGTCGATGGCAAGTTGGGTCAGCAGTGCCCTGGCAGCCAGGAGGGCCAACCGTGTCCTGGGGACATCAGGCACAGCATCGCCAGCCGGGCAAGGGAGGGGATTGAATAAAATTTAAATAATGTCACTGGCCGCTAATAAGTCGGAGTTGGATTGTTTTGGAATTCCAAGGAGGATTTGAAAACCACTCATTTAACCATTCTCTTTCCTTTTTGTCACCATGTGAACTCAGACAAGACAGTCTCTTTTCAATGGCACCATTTGCCTTGTAAAAACCAGTGCTTTTACAAATCCTAACACTACAGTATTTATGTTTAAAAGCTCAGAGAAACAGCGATGCCATTTCTGGGAAAGAGGGAGAAGTAAAATCTAACTTGAGTTCTTATCAGACTGGAGCAAATTAGAGTAATTAACATTTTGAATAATCCTATTATCTTTAGAACTGCACTGGTACTTATTAAGAATCAAAACCCTATTTCTGCTTCAATACTCTCTACTTCTTGTACACTAAGTGAAATTAATTTCATGGGGACAACCACAGTTCACATTAACGCACATGGTGCAAGTGGCCTTTAAAATGGTGCGGAAAACATTTACAAGGTTTTGAAACAATCCTGAATTTTATGATGTGGTGATTTACTTCTGAGGTTACAAATCCTGCAAAATTATGGAAGATGACTCACAGTGAATTTTCAGAAGGTGTTCGAGTACAAACCATCCTCTACTCCTCCGAACTAATGCAAGATTGGACCCGCCAACTTCAAAAATACCTTTTGTTAAGTTTTCCAACAAGGATGTTCAAAGATCCAATAATGACATTAATATTAATTTTCATCTTGAATTCAGATTTTAGTTGCTTTTATATCTTTTATGATATGTTGCTATCAGTCTGACTTTTTTTTTTTTTTTTAATAAAACAGATTACTTCGTTTAGCTTTCAACAAGCATGCGGCTATAACAAAATCTTACAGTCTTACCGGAAGTCAGTGGAAAATGTAGCCTTCAGAAAGAGACTGGGACGTGCCTTAGCACTTGTGCTATATTTCTCAGTATGTTTATATTGCACAGCCAGCTCAAGTGATTGGCATCTACATCTGAACTCACAGCTTAGCTCAGCCTAAGTTTAAAGATTCCCACAGCAAGGTCTTTCTCTGTTATATATCCTTGCTGTTTCCGCATATCCCAAGGGCGTAGCAAAGTGCTTTTTATGATAAAATGTTCTCAAATTCTTTCCCAACAAGAAAGTTCATTTCTATGGTGGGTGCCCTCCCCAAAAGATTTGCTGAACAGAGGTAGACTATCAGAAAATTGTCACTTGTTAAGTAACCACTCTCAATAAAATACAGCTTGGTCTTCAACTTAAACCCTCCAGTTTCACAATCAGTGATGCAAATTGCTGTGAATAGGGGCCTGACCACTTTGCACAACAGGAAAGGAGACGAACACAGTCGTGCTGGGGCTAAAACTATAAAGATGACTGTAGAGACGCGATGACATAATTAGGGAGAAATTGTGGGGAGTCTAAACAACAAGGATGGGTTCTGAAAAATCACTCAGTTGTACCAATAAACTGGCAGAACAAATCAGTTTAAATAAGCTGGAGAGGCAAAGCACAGCTGGAACAACCAATTGATTCATTGGGTCATGATGCACTCATTAGATCAACCTTGTCCCAGCTTTCCTCAGCTCTGCTTACTGAAGCTTGGAGACCTCCCTAGAACCATGCCCCAATTCACTAAGGCCTTTTCCAGTCATTCCTTTTTTCCTTCTGCTCAGTGGAGGAAAAGCATTTGCTTTATTAAAGGCTCTCTGTAGCACTAAGGGGGATAAATGTGCCTCCTAGACCCTAAAAGCAAGATTGAACTTTTCAGTGCAGTCATGAATAAGGCATAACATGTAATAGCAGCGTATTATCCAAGACTGAAACTCTGGAAATAAAAGATCACAGGTTTCTGAAAGATTTGTTACGGTAAGGAGGGATCAGTTCAGGGACATTCTACAGTCTGTATTACACAGAGTGGTCACTTCTACCTGTATAATTAACATAGCAAGGCAACTTTTACATGGCTAACACAAAAATCATCCCTCCCTTTCCCTTCCTTTGCTCCACAACAGCTACATTCTTGAAGTTATGAAAGTCAGTTTTTTCCGCCTTATCTGGCTTGCTAGCTGTCCTAACCAGCTATAGAACAGGGCTCATGTGGGGATGGGAAAAGAGTGCTGGTACAAAGGCCAGGTTTGTCCTTCCTTCCTTCTTTCTACACAGTTACACATAAATAAGAAATGGATGTGAGGAAATAGCCTGGCTCAGTGTACAGCCCTTAGTTTGGACAGCTGGAACAAGTAAGTGAGTGAGCAGCATTAGCTTTTGTTCCCTTACTTGGCTGATTAATCAGGACAAGAAGACATACAGAATAGGTGTAAAGGGATATGACAAGAATTTGGACATACTTTCCAATTTCCAAAGAACTGCAAAGATGGGAGTGAATGAAATTTAGAAATATGTTGATGCATTGTGCTCTCTTGCCTCCAACGCTTTGGAAGCTTTACTGACAAGTTGCAAAGTCTTCATTGGAATTCAGCAAGCTGTGATGAGAAGACCTTCCTTTCCAAATGTTAATGCTGAAATTCCATGCTTGAAAGAAAGACTGACAACAGACAGACAGAAAAAAAATTAATACACTGTTTCTTGTCAGTCCTTTGGGATTTTTGAATAGCAATTTGGCATTCTTTGCCATTTTAGTAAACTGAGAAGAAATGCAGGTTTGAAAATTGAGAAAGGACTTGAAGCAAACTTGCCTTTGACAAATCTTTCATTATAGAAAATTCAAAATGCGGCTACTAATGTTAGCTAAAGATGCCTTGCTGACAAGCAGAACCATTTATTATCCATATTCTGTAAGGAGCACTTACTGAATAAGGTGTGTGCTAGGGGCAAGAATGTTTGATAACGTTAGAAGCAGCTGTGAACATCAATCTGCCACTGCTCCGGGACAGAGGAGCTTCTATTTCTAATAGCTGGCTCTACAATTAGCAGCACCTGTCTTGGGCTTCTCACTTATGCTGACCCTTGAGTGGCCCACTTACTGAAAAGGGAAGGAATTCAACAGGACTCTTTCAGGAGTTAATGAAACTACCTACACTGATGCAACCACAATTTGGGTGGCATGAAGTAGCATAAAAAAGATAATTATATATTATCTTCAGCTTGGATGAAAGGATGTTTGCTAGTCTTTCTGAATTTCAGTCAATGAGTGTACATGCTCTTAATGCATACGCGTTCGCTCATGCACTGTGGCTCATTGTGGTGAGTAGACGGACCACAGCAGGGATGCACAAGGGCTGATGCAGCTCTATTAAAGCAGGGAGAGTGCTGGGCCTTTGGCGAGAGTCTCCGTGCCTATGGAGAGCAAAAGTTCTTTGCATTGCAGCTCCCCAGGGCCCAGTGTCTCCACCGGAGGAGGGCAGTTGAGGTTATGGACTGATGTTTACAGGACACAGCAGCTATGTGGGAAAGGAGCGCATACACTGACTACCCAGCTCTGGGCCGTCACTGGGTTTGGCTGGGGTTTGCCAGCAGATGTTAGGTTTTAAATATTTGACAGCACAGCCAGGGACACCTGTCTTGACGTCTCACCCTTCATTCACCCATTTAATGCAAAATTTGACCCTGTGTCCTGAATATGCCAGGAGAGACAAGCACAACCCTTTGCTTAATACAACCCTTCTCTGTAACCAGATGTTTTAATACAACCAACGCTATTTAAAACAACAAAAACATATCTCATTATTGTCTGAGGAGAAAAATGGGCCTCTGTATAGCACACATTTATATTCTGCAATAAAATTGGCACCTGGTATAGCAAAAAGGAGATCAATGTGCATGTTACATGACTTTACAGACTTCATGTGAATAATGAAAAAAGTATTAAGTGAAAGAAGCACTGAAATTACCACTGTCGATAATTTTTCAAGAGTACAGAATAATTTCATGAGAAAACAAGAGGCACTATTCATTCCATTCTACCACTTGAGCTCTTGCTCTCTTTTTTTTTTTTTTTTCCCCTGGAATTAGTTTGGAAAAATTCAAGGATCCCAGCTGTTTAATAATGACGTTGTTGTATTCATGCTAATCCCCCAGACCTTATGTCAACATTTAATTTTACAATAAATATAAAAATAAGACTAGTAGCATCTGTAGTCCCCCGGGTTGTAGCTGGCAAATCATCCGAAACATCCCTCTCCCTCTTCCCTCCTGAACATCCTTGCTGCTTAGGAGGTAATAATAGTCAAAAGGAAAATGTTAACATTCGTGTGGTGTGTTGAGAGAAGTTTATAGATATTGACAGTAGCGCTCACGAAATAGATTATATCAAAACACCAAATATATTACCTTTACCCCAGTGGCAAGCTTTTGTAAATTGAAGTCAAATATGTAATCGTTGAACTCTACAAGGACGATAAAGGCATCATAGAAAGAACTTCAAGCACTATGAATTCAGAGAAGAAACTGTTCCCACTAGCCATTTACTCTTAATGAATTTAAAAGAAAAAACCTACTTATTTACTGAATGACACCTCAGAAAGAATTTATAAATTCTGAGTTGTTTGCATAAAGAATGCAGTATCTATAACTCTAAAATTTTTGGGCTTTGAACACCCAAAAAAGCAAAGAGAATTTGAATTGTCATAAAAAAAAGTGCTTAAATCCTAAGAGCCAAGTATCTCACAGAAGAAAACCAATGGACTGTAAATATAACTGGGCAAAAATTACTCCAAAACCAAATAAAATAAAATAAAATAAAGTTATACCAAGTATATGGAATTTTAAAAACACAGTAGAGCATTTAATAGAGAAAATTCCATTTAAAAAATATTCTTCATGCAGTCCAATAGGAATTTCTCATAAGAATATATTTGTTCAAAATACAATAGATGTTCCTCAAATGTCGACACAACAGATTGTTAGGCAGAGTATTAAAAAAAAATCACTCCTAATTCTCAACCTTGAAAGACTAAAGCAACAGTAGTAGGACTGCCTACTTCAATACATGCAGAAAGCTAAAACTAGACATGCTGGAGTCAGTGAGAAGTACACCAGCATCCCTCTGTGTAGTAGTATTAAAGAGAACACACATCAAAACACTGGGATTGCTGGTAGCCACTGGCAGCCTTGATGAATCTCTTCTATGTTTCACCACATCTGTGGGAACCTCCCTGTTAATGTTCAAATGGGTCAGGATTGTACTTCATGCATAAAAAGATGACCTCCACAGTAGGTTTGAAAGGTTGCATCTCTTAGGCAACTAAAGCCCAAATGGGTGAGTAGGCTCTGGGAGGGACAGCAGGGATGTTTCTTTTGGCTTGGCCCTGTGCAGATTCAGAATGTGTCACAAAGTCTTAGACTCAAAAGGAGGATACAAAGACACATCTGCTGTTTCAACCTAAAGCCTGTAGCAATAGTTGTGAACCATTTATACAGGTGCTTTGGAGGAAGAATCTGTCCTACAAACTTCTGTATGTCTCAAGCTAGCAAAGCCTTTTCTTGCACTCTCAGCTCAAAACATCAGCACTTAGCCTTACATAAGACCTTTCTGTTTCTTTAAAAGAACCAGTAATTTTTGCTATCCACATACAGGGATCCCTGTAAGGATTCTAATCTATGTGCATCTCCTTTCTGGCTTCCTATTGCTTCCCCAGACACTGCACATTCACTCTGTGCTGTGCTCCTTTTGTCTCTTTGCAACTTTATATTTTCCCTTCCACGCTGCTGCCTCTGCCTCAAGCAGTCAACTCTTCTCCCCAGTTCCCTAGTGCATCCAGCGACCTCATACCCCATCCATCAAATCCTCATTTTCTTCCTTAAGTTTTCTTATCCTCCCTTCCCAACTCTTATCATTGCTTAAGAACAGCCAGTAGTACTTAAGCAATTAGGCTAACAAAAATCAAAACAAAAAAACGTTTCCTGGAGAAACTTTTGTTTTCACACTTTTTTTTCCCCCCATAGAGGTATACATGTTTATAGTAGCTTTGCTTCAGATGTGATGTGTGCTGATTAGATTAGGTTGCAAGATGCCAAGGATAGAGGCCTTGGATTGACTCTTATATTTGAAATGCCAGTCATGTAAATATGTGTTATAAATGAAAGAATACTAAGACAATAATCAATACAGCAGTTGCATCTCTGTCATATCCTTTGACTTGGACATGCTGTGAAAGATTTTGAATGGGATCGTGTGTGAAAGGGTAAGTTTATCTTTCTAGCTCCGTGTAGCTGGAGTCTCTGTGGAAGTGCTCAATACTAGTGAAAAGCTGAATAGTTTCTCTAAAACCTTAGGGATCTTCTATCAGCCATGCCACATGTACCTCTGTTTTGCAAGTCATCCTCTTTTTGTATCATTCTCTACTCTGTCTGACTTGCAACTCCCATTGTGTTAATTACATTTAGTTCAAGTATTCTCCTCTGTGATGAGGAAACTGTGTAAGAGATATTTTATGTAGGGATATATCAAAAGACAGTGCACGCATGAGAGACTGGAGTTAGGTCTGGTTTTCAGGTGTGAGAACGCTTCGAATGAAGTGAAAACACCGTAGACTTTAGCGGGGCATTAATGATTTCCAAACAGCATCTTTAGCACTGCAACACTGATCCCAGCACAGTTACTTTAGCACCTAACTAAGCCCTCACATAAGCTTGGGTCTAGAATGATAAACCTGATCTTGTGGATACCTTTAAGATACCACCAAAACATGAGCAAACAACCGAGTAACCCAATCAGCTCTGGAAAAAGTGTGTTAAGGACCCCAGTCTGTTAAAAAAATGACATTAACGTCAATTAATAAGGGAAGCCTGGTAAACTTAAGTGCAATATTCCAGCCTACTTGTGTATTTTTGTTCTTTTCAGTATTTATGACTTAGAAGAAACATGCACAAGGTAATCAAAGCAGGAGTGCACCTTTTAAAATGCAGACTTTACAGCTGATACGAGACATGTAGGATTTGTTCAAGCTTTAAACAAGAGCTTATTTTGCAGATCATTTACATCTGTGCAAGAGATCACAGTGCCATAATTTGCCCTGGACTGTGAATGCACTGGATCACACCACAAAGGAGCAGCGAGAGCAGCATTTTCTCTTGCACACACACAAAACTCAGTATCCATAGCCAGCAATCCCTGCAAGCCTGGCAAAGCTTGGAGGTTAGTACACCTGCCCCAGTTCCCAGCAATGCTCCCCAGAGCAGGTGCACAAAGTCTATGGTTTAGAAAGTCTCCTCACACCTGTGCCTCTTAACTAATGACCCTTTTTGTTTTCTCCTTTTTTGATCTCCTGAGTGTGAGAGATGATGCTGACGCAGCAGACAAGCAGGTGTGGCAACCCCAAGGAGAGGATAGAGAGGGCATGTGCCTGTGTGTGTGCCTGCCAACAAACCATTGATTTTGTCCTTTATCTTTTTGCAGGTGACTTCTCAAGGGACTAACAAAAATACTTGTATTTTTAGAAGCTTTTGATTTCACTGGAGCCTTACATACATCCACGTTTCTTTGAGGCAGGAGGAACCAAGAGGCCCTTGAACCAATTCAGTTAATCCTGATCCTTGTACTCGAGAAAATACTTGGTTAAGCCTGATCCTAAGTATTTTCTCAAGTACTCGCACACTGTTATGTCCATGGGCGTCAGCTCAAACACTCTCAGCTGAGCTGAATGTTATTTGGCCCAAGGTCTGGAGTGCTGTGGAAGAGCTGAGGAAGGCTATCCTGAGGGATCTGATAGCTCTCAAATCTTGGTCAATCAAGCAAGTGTGTGAGGCAGACAGTATATACAGCCCGTTTCATTTATTGCATACAAATAATCTTCTTTTGAATTTAGATTTTATTCTGCTTATAACCCTTCTGTAAGCTAATCCTGATTTGTGGGTATGTTTTCTGTTTTCAAGATTAATCTCGAGAAGCAGAAATAAACAGTTCTTCTCCCGAGTGTCATCCATAAACTCCTGAATTTCATTGTTTATTCATTATTCTGTCTGGAAGCCATGTAAAAATCCTTGTTGTTTGGTAAGGGAGCTAAAATATTTCACACAAAATACTGATGCATACTACATGATCAATAGTGTGTAACAAATATTTTTGTTTGCACAAATACCGGCATTTTTAACAAGAAACCCCATGCTACAAATAAGTAGAGTGACAAAAAAACCCTGTTTGTATTTAATAGCAATAAACTCTCCTGATAATGTGGATACGGATTTTGAATTCAATTGGATGCTTATACTCACAAATCCAATGTTGTGTGATTAATGTATAAGATCCTATGGGCAGAATATGTCATATTTGAAATAATCGGAATGGATTCAGTTTAAAGTCATTTGCCAATAACTTGTAATCAGTATATAATCTTTAATGATGATATTGCTGAACTTTGTCCATAAACCAATAAGCAGTTTAAGAGCTACTTCTATTTCATAAATTAAACATTATCTGGATAAATACATGTCAGTACAGAAGCATTTGTGTCTCATATCTTTTCCTTGATTTAAATGGGTTCATCCAATATCAGCTAGGTAGTGAACTTTGAAGCAGAGTCCACTGTAATAATAGTAAAGTTTAATGATGCATAGCTTTGTGAGACTGACAAATTCCCAGCCAAAGTATTGATTCCTGGAGAATTTATGAAGCACAGGCTCTATTCGATGTCATTACGGTCCATTTTTGGCTGAAAGAATCATGTAAAATAGATTTTTAAATGAGTGGTAATAGCCAGACATAAAGAAGGTATTGATGTGTGTCATGAAGGGTGAAATAGCATGCCAGGTAAAGGCATATAACAAATTGCAAACAACAGTGCTGAAATTCCTGCAAATGTAAATTTGTTTTTAGTTTTAATCAAACCTTTGTTTCAGTAAGTACAAATTTTGCCATGGAACTGAAAAAAACCCACCCTTTTAAAAAACGTAATTATTTACAGTTCGATTTCATGCTTCACATTGGAATGTGTCTCTAAAATGCATATCTCGCTTACAGACCTGTTAATCAATATGAATTGTGTACTACATTACAACAAAACTACATCTGAGATTATTAGGGAAAAAATCAAATGCACATAGTTCTGCTTACTTGAGCAATATGTGAAAATTAATAGCTTGAACCTCCACAGAACTGGCTGTTAAAAGACAGGGCGCTTTTTTTCCCTTTATTTCTTTTTTAAAAAGAGAGTTTTAATAATACTGTCTGAGGTATTTTCCAAGAAGGTAAACCCAAATTGCGGCACAAACTTGAAATGGGAATAAAATCTGAAACTGCAAAGCAACTGACAAAAAGATGGGGAAAGAGAACTGTTGATTGGGTTACCAGGGCTTTAAAAGAAAGTAACACTGCATTTTAATTGCATTCCAGCAACCTCTTTTTGATCTAGCAAGAGGTCACCTAGGTCTAACAATGCAAGGGACCTTCATAGTCCAGATGTAAATATATCTCCCACACACCCAGAAGCGCCCTGAGAATTCGCTAAATCCTCCTCAGAGCAGCTGCTTTTCAACAATTCAGGAGTTTATCAGCCTAATAAAAAGAGTAGCTAGCAGGAAAAAAGGCTGACAGTCTCAATAGGCTCTTCTGTGCCCTAGTAGGGCTGAAGAACTCTTCAAGGTCTTAGTCAACACTGAACAGAGGGCTCTGAACTGGCACACATCTATCCCACAAACAAGCTGCAAAACCCAGAGAGGTCATTCTTTCCAGAAACGGTTTTCCCAGGCAGAATGCAAGTCGACTCAAAGGAAGTAGGTTGCATCCAGGTACAAGGTTAGAACAAATAAACTGTCAGGCTCAGAGAAGCAGGGGAAAAAAAGTTCCCACCTGTCACACAGTCTAATAGTAGTACTATTTACTTCACCTCCAGTTCAAATCTTACTATTTTTATATTCCATATGTTCACTATGATTTCTAGAAGCAGACCTCATCTCTCAAATGCAGCGTTTTTGTCTGAGGACTAAATTCCAGCTTATTTTTTTTACAACAATTTCAAGAGTCTGTCTGGGCGTACTGAAAACGCGTATGACAGCAATTCAACTGCCTTTTTATTATTATTATTATTATTATTATTATTATTATTATTGTATTTGTTACTCTTTTTTGAACTAAGTTTCCACAGGACATTTCACTTTCATTCTCATCTCCATGCTTTTACCTGTGAAGACTTTTAAAAGTGCTTTAATATAACAACTTTTATGTGTCAATGAGCAAACATATAGTATGTATAAGAGAACATAATTATTGTACCTGACTGCAACAAATCAACTTTACTAAAACAGAACTGTCCTTTTATCAACTACATTAACTGCTGAAAGGGGAAAATAAGTCTATTTAATGGCATATTAGATTCAGTAAATAAGCTATTCTACAATTACTAACTCACTTGATGACAGGTGTCCAAAGAACCACCTTTGATCACTGACAAGGCCCCACAAAATCATATGAACTATGATAAATACCTATAATTAACAGTATGAAGTTGTTTCTGACCTACAGCAAATGGATGACATCATATTCAACAGAATTTTCAGTCTGTTTACTTACTGATCCATGTGTTTCATTTGGGCTTTAAGTTTCCTGGACTGATTTTCTAAACTTCATGCATGCATCTTCATGTATAAAAAGAAATTTATAGCATAGCTTAATTTTAATGTATAATTACTGCAATTTGCACATGCAATTTTATTTTAACATTGCCTTTGTAATGTTACTATCCAGTTTTTACATTTGACTGGCCCCATAAACAAAAAAATCCTACTGAACACTCAAATAGAATGCATATTACTGAACTACTTGTATATTCCCACATCTTTGCTGTCAGGATACATCCATAACAAATTTTTTGCTATAACTGAAAGATACTCCAGCTAGCAAAATAAAAACCTAGTCAATGTTCCTCACTTGCCCCAAATTTCACTAAGAAAATGCTCTGGGAATTTATCCTTCCCAGGCTAAGCTCAACTGAATTTAACAATTTAAATGCACACAAGTAGACAGTTAATGCACATCAATAGTCTGTGGACTTAAAACTCCATATGTCACTTATTTGAGTGTGTAAACTCTCAGTTATTTTCATGCAAACCCAGCTTCACTGGAGTTATCATAGATTCAAATTTCTGTAAATAATATAATTTAAAATCAGATTTTAACACACCAAAATTTTTTTGGGGGTAGGAAAGAAACATTAATGATAGACTCAAAAGTACTTATGGATAGAATGAGTAAATTTCAAATTTGAAGAAAACACACAACCTCTCTGAAAATGAACTACAGGCCCAGCAGAAAGAGGGTGCATTGGAAAATACCCCTGATTGCACTTGTAGGAAGTAAAGCAGAACCTTCATCCACATAAACAGTCAAAAAACCCCTCTATCTTGCTTTGGGGTATTGGTCAAATGAAACAGCCGTTTAAAGATACCAGTGTTGAAACCAAAAATATTTAAATATTCTTTGTTTTTATGAAGCTGTCACTTTAAAGATAGACTTCACCATTAACGTAAGAAACAATGTCTGTTCCCCTGCAAGTTTCCATTGGTCTTTATTTTATATATAGACTTAAATGAACAGAACAGAGCACTGAATCACTGCACCAGAATGTCAATCTTTCACTTTTACTTTGCGCTGAGCCAGACATTTTTTGTCTGGACTGATGTAATGCAACCTCAAAACCCTCTCTGGTTCACCATGGTCTTGTCACTCAGTAGCACCAAGGAAGCAGAGTGGTGTCTGAACACACTTGCTCCTTGTTGTTACAGCTGGTGGTGCAAATGCAAGGCCTGAAAAAATGTTGCTTGGCTGGGAACTCCTCA
The DNA here is from genome assembly GCA_013398855.1 of Mohoua ochrocephala. Classification (NCBI taxonomy): domain Eukaryota; kingdom Metazoa; phylum Chordata; class Aves; order Passeriformes; family Acanthizidae; genus Mohoua; species Mohoua ochrocephala. The sequence goes on from VZTA01014814.1 coordinate 28,215, forward strand.
CTATAAAAAAAAATTTTGTTGAGTGTGTTGGGCCGTTGATTTCATACATGTTCTATTAGGTTTAGGAGAGAACAAAAATGATCTTCACTGAACAGAGCAGCTTTTAGCTGCGGCTACAAATCAAGGCCACCCAGCAAAAGTATAATTCCTACAGCTGCCAAAGAGAGGAATACTGTGCATCTCACAGGCAAACACAGACCTTTGTGAAGAAAAGTTTCTCTCCATCTGCATTCCAAAGTACACAATATGAGTTTTGGTAATTCTACCACACAGAATTCTTTTTGATATATGTTTATTTCACATTACTTGAACCTCCTTTAGTGGAAATAAGGTAAAATAATATTTCCCACAGGATATACTTTTACTCTCATGAATGGATATAAGCAAACTGCTTTTCAAAGGAAGAGCAGGTCACAGCTTACCTAACACGATTCACCACAGAGGTTAAGGGGAATGACTGCTTTCTGCATGACCAGATTTCCCCGTTATTTGTCATATATACTACTCTCATCAAACTGGAACGTGAGATCTAGATGTCGCTGTAAAGGGATCTTCTTTGATTATGTAACTCAATAAAAACTATAGTTTAGCAATAGACAGGAGGTACCACACCATACAGCTGACCATCTACCATAGTTTAACAACGTTAAAATTATATAAACCATATCAAAGGACCAGCAAATTCTGTTAGATGCGTTAGATGCTTTGAAAATGAAGACTGACATAGAATTTTCAGAATAAAGAATG
>VZTA01014821.1:0-36655 GCA_013398855.1 Mohoua ochrocephala
TTTAGTCTGGAGAAGAGAAAACTGAGAGGTGGCTTTTAATGTACACAAATATCTCCAAGGTAGGTGTCAGGACTCTTTTCAGTGGTGCCCAGTGACAGGGCAAAGGGCAATGCCCATACAGTAAAACACAAGAAGTTCCACCTCAACATGAGGAAGAACTGCTTTACGTTGAGGGTGGCAGAACACTGGGACAGGCTGCCCGGAGACGTCGTGGAGTCTTCCTCTCCGGAGACATTCAAAACCTACCTGGATGGGTTCCTGTGTAACCTGCTCTACGTGACTCTGTCTTGGCAGGGGTATTGGAGTAGATGAACTCTAGAGGTCCCTTCCAACCCTAACAATTCTGTGATTCTGTGAAATGTGCAGGTGAAGGAGACATGCAATGAAACCTAAGAAACACTATTTTTCCAGTTCCCCAGAAAATCATAAGAAATATGAAAAGGAAGGAGAGAACTTCCAAGTAAAATACTCTGTTGTTTACAACTGGTTTTGGTTTTGGGTTTTTTTCTGGCAGAATTGGTTTGGAAATACATATCAAAATTACTTCTTACAGTTTAGCATATGTTCTCAGTATAGTCAAATAGAAAAAAAAAATATAGAGAAACAGATGAAGCATGATATTTGGAGGCAAATGTGGAAGAGATTATTAGGAAGGATAATTATGAGGTAAATGTAGTGCATTTTTTCCCAAAAGGTTTGTTATCTACTTAGGTCTGTACAGAATGAATTCTAGATTATATATGTGTAGGTACATTCTTTATGTAATCTTATGAATATCAGCTACCTACTTGTCATTACAAATGGTTCTGTTCTTCCCAGGAGCCCTTCAAGGATGGTTATGAGGATCACAGTCTTTTCTATGGGATCAAAGAGGATGCCCATTTTTCAAATGAAAAATAAGATTATGAGGCTGCTTCTATTTCTATCCAAACCAATGCTAAGTCTAAGTATCAATATGCAGAAACCAGGCTTGTGATCACATGGAACATCCATGGCAATTGAGAAAGGAAGACCATTTCCTGACTACTACTCCTGTGCTTTAACTACAAATCTCCTCTTTGCCTCCAGTTGTTGTTCCCCCATTTGCACAGGAAGTTATGCAAAAGCTTCACTAGGTCCACGATGAAAGATTACGCAGTTCTGCTTTCTTTCTGCTTTTGCTTGTTTACTAAAAATGTGAATGGAACAAGATGATGGTAAATGATCAAACAAGACTGAGATAGAGAAATGGTAAAACTCCAAAAGTTCAGGCTGTTCTACAGAGAAGCTGTTGAATGTTTGCAGCTAGACAAATTAATTGTTTCTGAGAGAACACTGACACACTGAACTTGGCTGGCTGTGAAATTTTAATGCATTAGATCCAGTGTATTAATCAAAATGTGGTCCAAAAACAATATGCAAGTGAGGAATCACAACTCCTGCAGCTTTATGAGCTTTCTGAAGTGCCTGATGTAAGATTTTATTTATTCGCATCTTCATTGAATTGCTTCTTCATTTTTGAAAAAGCTTTTTTTTCCTGTCTTGTGGATTCAAAGATGTTCATCGCCAGACACTTTCTGATGCCAATCCACCTTCACAAAGAGAAAACTCATTTTCATGAAGAAGTTGTATTTTTCCCTAGCTATACATTTTTGGAGTTGTGCTCTCGACTCTACATATTGCAGAGAATATGATTATAAGACTTGTCTTTTCTCTAAGCTAAATAAATCATAACAATTGCTCCAACACTTTCCTAGTGAAATCTAAATCAAATCTATTTTGACTCATTTAAGGTATCTAGGTTGACTCGGTCATACGTTGCATGCAACTCAATACTCCCTTACTTCATGGTGCTGCTCAAAAAGGTAACTTGGCTTTTCTGTGTAAAAACTGGAACTTGCTTACACTTGTTTTATATTAACCTAGTTTTATTACATTCTTTGAAGTCACTGAAATTTTACTAAAAATGCTGAAAGCAAACTGAATTCAAATTACTTACTCAATAGCTTATCTAGAGTCCCTTTTTAGAAGGAGTCACATAGAAAAGGTGAGAGGTGATGTGTACAAATTACTCCTGGGGAGATTCTGATTGGACACAAAAGTAAAATTTATTTCACAATGAGAACAATCAGCCATTTGGAATGATCTCTTGAGGGAAGTGGTGGATTCCCCAACAGTAGGCACTTTTGTGCAGCAATCAGATTCCAGACGACGCTCTTAAATCCCTCTTTTAGAGAGCATACAGCAGTTCGGGGCAACTAAAGGTGACAAAAATTGGTTCCACACCCCCCACATATGCAATTCCACTTGAATTAGGAGCTCTCTTTGTGATGTGGTATCATGCATGAGCAAAGGATGGAGCAACTGACTAGAAGTATTGACCAGCTTCTCTCTTTCCAGTGATGCATCTCAGGGATGTTCCAAACTCTTTTAGATACTGTACAGCATCACTATGACATCTGAGGTCCTGTTCTGTATTGAAAGTAGAAACAAAAGTTGCTGCTTCCTTTCTCTGTTCTCAATTTATTAAAAAGCTTAATCAGTTTAAAAAATGAGAAAAGAATTTAAAAAGTGAGTGTGAAAATGGAAAAGTGTTTACATCCAACAGAAAGCCTACTCAGAGTTGAACTGGCAGAAGCTACAAAATTTTAGTTCTATTTATGATGCACTATTACAGTGTGTATTTTGAATTGTATTCTAGGTTTAACAGGTGCTGACGAGGACAAAACTCTCTAACTCTTCTCAGGTGGTGGCACACCAGTGGAAAGTAGTTCGGGTAAAAAGTTGCAATAATAAACTCAGAAGGCCACAAAAATATAGAATGTTATAGGCAGATAGTGTCAGCCAGGCTACCATTATATCTTTTAACAAGTTAGTATATAATTTTAGCTAAAAAATTTAGTGAGACTGAGGGAGTGGGAGATTTCTTTCAAGTCTCTGTGTCTCTTGTTGACATTTTAAAAATGAAGTATTTTTACTTTCTATTTTAAAATGGATTGTCATTTACCTCATTAAAAAAAAAAAAAAAGGAAAAAGCACCTACATGCTTAGAAAAAAAACCCCAACAAATAACCCTGAAGCTAAAAATGAGCCAATGATTAATTATTAATAATTCTAACTTCAATAAGTGGAGAAAACTGGGGGAAGGTATTGCTGATACAGTATTGCTCTAGCACAGCAAAGTCTACAAACCCATCAATTAATTGGTACTGAAAGATTTAATGAGATTTTTTAGAAATGCTCATTTAAATAGTTAGCATGAGTGAAAATTACCAATAGCACACTTTTTCAAACAGTTCATATGTGATAAACCAGCAGACAATAGGTTGGATTCTGAAGCTCATATTTTCTTAAAACAAGACTTGCTCTTGATACTCAGAATGATGTTCTATTCATCTATAAAGCGACTACTCAAACATGGAGACTAAGCTGTTAGTGACTCAGGTTCAAGTAAGGTAAGTCTAAACACTTTCACCCTGTCATGAACCTGAGTGTTTCATATTTTAATTGACAACATTCACATCGTTGAGCTTTTCATTTAGACTTTGATAAAATCTGCTCAGAAAGGCAGATGGCAGGCTGTTATTTTTAATTCACAAGCAATGTTAAATATATGCCATATGTTATAGAACTTTTCAGGCACAGCCTTTTGAATGCTATCACAATAAACTTACAAAATTACATAAAAGGGAAATCTGATAAAGAACAACACCATTGCATTTTACATTTTTGAAAAAAGAAATAAAAATGACCAGACTTTCTTCTTGCTAAAATACAGTTATTCAAATCACCAAACAATAATTGAAACATCAAAATTGATGTAGAAGAGAAGTGTTTGTGGGCTTCTCTTATCTGTTGTTCTGCATCTAGAAAGTCTCTGCATGCACTACATGCACTAACTGAGACGTTTCCTTGTAAAGAATATGTTCACGATGTTTTACACTACTGTATGTAGGGAGCTTCATGTGTAGGTTAGTAATAGTAATGAAAAAAAACCGGGCTGAAATAAAAATGGTTTTTAGCATACTTTGAGGTCACAGCTGTTGTCAAAAGAGACATTTGAGTTACAGCTTCCCTAGAATGGGAGCTGTGGAAGCTGTAGCAGCAACTGTAAAGCAACTCTGAAATATTATTTTCTTTTCCAAGAAAATATAGCTAATGGATATATGGAAGCCCACAGTCTGCTGTAGCAAAGATAAGCATGCTGATAGCCAGTCGTAGCTAGCGGGAGACCCACATTTGAAAAGACTGCATCCAACCTGTTCCTGAATTGCATGTGGGCTTCTGGCCTGTGAGTTTTCAGGAGCAGCTCAAAGAGACAGACAAGGTGAGGTGTCTAACAACCTTTTGAATTCAATGTGATACAGAGAGTGAGATGTCTCCCAGGGAGGGAATAACAACCCTGCAGGTCAAAGCTGAGGAGAATGGTGTCTTAGAATTGTTTCTGCATGTGAACAGAGGATGCAATCTCTCAAATCTAGGGATTAACTGTGCCTCAAGCTCTCCTTGGAGAGTCTAACAACCAGCACTGGAAAGGGAGCACATTCAACAGTTCGTGTGCACCCATGATCAGTCTGGACTAGTATGGTGAATGTGTCAATCGGGCTGTCATGAGCAAGCATCGTTTATTTGGTCTTCTGTTTTGCATGGGAAAGTTGCTGAGGTCCCGCATTTATTCAGCTGCTGAACACTGGTTGGAGCCACTGGAAGTGAAGCTTTAAAGTAATGGTATAAATGTATGTGCAGAATGCCAGGAACATTTCTATATAGTGTAGAGATGGATGAATTATTCATTATGAATTATTCATAACACAAATTTTGACATTTTTCTGGAATAAATTTCCATTTTTTAAAATTATTCGCAATATCACCAAATAATTGCTGGACTTTTTTTTACCAGTCATCAGAATACTTTCATAGGCTCTTGGTTTCTTTTTTCATTACTCATGTTATTATATTCAATGACATCTGATTAATCCAGCCACTTCTGGAGTTTTTAATACCTCAGGCCATAAAACCAGTAAACTAATGAGATCCAACACTGCTCTGAAGGCTGTTAGAGAAAGTGGACAACATTTCTGTTTTCGAAATGTTTCCTTTTGTAAACATGCTTGTACAAGACTAGATTCACAGAGGTAAATTTGGTTATAATAGAGAGGTTTCTAGAACTTGCAGTAATACTATTTTTCAGTATTGTCGTTGAGACGATTACCAGTTGCAGTGGTTTCCAAAGCACTGGCTGACATTCACATTTCTTAAATGGGATTGATCTAAATCTTATTTTCAGGTAGATGTGGGATTAGTTAATTAAACTCGGTGAAGATATGTGACTGCACAAGCTGAATAAGAAATAAATGAATTCAGAATCAGAATCCATCTTCAGTGGTGTTCAGCTATAAATAGGGGGCAACAAGTATAGATTCAGAGCTGTACAGTGTTTAGAGTCTAGAAATTGCATGTAAAGCTCTACAGAATAAATCTGCATCTTTCTATCAGCCCTCTACTTGGTATGCACCTAAGGAGCAAAACTGCTACTGAAACACCAGAGCTTTTGAGACTTACCAGTAAGCAAAACCAAAAACGGTAAAAATGTCACAACAAGGAGCTCCAGTCAATGAACTGTAGATCTGGTGGCAGCTTTAGACTACATCTGCTAAAAGCATCAGTCACATATAAAGTCCCTTCGATGCACTGGGCTAATTCCCATCCTCGCAAGTTAAGTGGTTGGGTGAATAAAAATAAGAATTAAAAAAAAAAGATAAAAAATACAACCTTTTCTTGCCCAGTTTCCATGGAAATGAAAGTGGAAAGACTGCTGGCAGTCAGTAGCTGAGTGTGAGAACTCTCGCTTGCAGATGTCAGTTCCTCACTGTTCGCTGAAAACTGCAAGTGTTGGTTTAAAAAATCAGCTGCAAATGATGTCTTCAAAACTCTGTAGATTTAAAAGAAAAGTTGATAAACTAGTTTTAAAATGAGAGCATTTAAAATGTAAAAGTCTTTACATTTCCATCCACCTGGCTGCTGAGACACATTCCTTTTATAAGCAAAAAAAGCGGTGACTACATTTTCAGTTACTCTCTTCTGGATTTCCCTTTGGCTCAACAGTTTGAGTTGATTACTTTGCAGTCTGTGCTGAGAGCCTTCCCCACCTAAAGGAGGCACATGGTTCCTTATTGGTTTAGTAAAGTGCTCATGGATTCTCTTTAGATATGGATTGCTAAGATTTACATTAATTTAAACAGAACAGGGAAATTATTGGATCTAGTTTTAAATCAAGATGTGATTGTTTGCATACAATATTTTTCAAATAAAGATTACTAACATATTTGAAATAAAGATTGAGAAATTTTCTCAATGTCTTGCAAGAGTCACACAGTTTGGTCCCAAGTTTACGGTTGTTAAAGTAAATAGTTTAATATAAAATAAAACAAATAAAGATTTTTCCTTCATCTTGCAAACAAAAAAGGCTGGAAACACACGTCAGCTGTATCCAGTGCACATTCTCTATGGCCTAAGAAAACTGTTCTCAATGCATTTATTCCACTCTGTATCTTAATAGGCAGTTTACTGTTCTTAAATACTGCATGGAGAATAATGTCTGCGAAGGATTTTCGTGAAGATCACAGTCTCAAAGACAGATAGGATGTTTTTTATGGCATACAATAGTTGTTATAGTAATGCATAGTTTTCCCTGGAATGACTGTCTGCTAGTGGTCTAAATGAGAAAGCAACTAACTCGTTCAAAAACAGCATCATTAGTAGCTGAGGCAAATAAGCAGCTGATCTTCCTTGTTCAGTACACTGAAGTGTTGAGACTATTTTCCCTTTTTTTCCTTACTCATTAATTCAGTTTTCATGGCTGCTGTGGCAGGTGGAGTATTTTATATTCTCATCTCATTAATCAGTTGTGGGTTACTGAGGAAATTCTATAAATACCTGGCCAGGAGAAGAAGATAGTACAATCCATAGCAAACCAGCTTTAGCACCATCGGGCCGCAAAGGAACCAAGACCTTGGTAACATACTCCAAATATTGTGAGACGTCTGTGAGGAGAGCAGTGTCTCTTACGCAATGAACAGGATTATCACTTAAACCAGGTGAATATAAGAGAACAGAAAACAATACTGTACTAAACTTTCTGATTGTACGGTAACTGGTATTGCAGAGTTTAATACGCAAAATCTCCCACCGTCTCCGCTTCATGGTGCGACTCAGTAATTGCAATACACAGTTACAAATTTTTTTTCTCATTTTAAGTTATAAAAGAAAAATAGAAGAAACTTTGCTATAAGCTTTTCTTTTCTTTTTAGCTATACTGACTTCAAACTACCAAGATTAATCTAGTACTCAGAAAAGAGATTTAGTTAAATCTGTATGTTTATTTGCTCGTAGGCTTATGTACACAGAAGCACTAGAAATGAGAACAAAACCACTGCAGCAGAGGAGAGGAACTCCGCCAGCGGAGTTCTGCAGGGCTCCATCCTAGGGCCAATGTTCATCAACATCTTAAAAAATGACTTGGATGTAGAACTGAAAGTAATACTAAGTTTGCTGATGACACTAAATTGGGAGGAGCAGTTCCTCAAAGGCAGAGAGGCCCTGCAGAGTGACCTAGACAAATTGAGAGATATGGTCAATCACTGTATGAAGTTTAACAAAGGCCAAATGCTCGATTCTGCACCTGGGATGAAGCAACCCTGGTTGTGTGTATAGACTGGGGAATGAGAGGCTGTGGAAAGGGGCCTGGGGGTCCTGGTCAGTGGCAAGTTGAACATGAGTCAGCAGTGCCCTGGCAGCCAGGAGGGCCAAGCGTGTCCTGGGGTGCATCAGGCCCAGCGTCACCAGCTGGGCAAAGGAAGGGGATTGTCCCGCTCTGCTCTGAGCCGGGGTGGCCTCACCTTGAATGCTGGGGGCAGTTTTGGTCACCACGATATAAAACAGACATTGAGCTGTTAGAGAGCATCCAAAGGAGGGCCAAGAGGATGATGAAATATCTGGAGGGGAAGCTGTATGAGGAGTGGCTGAGATCACTTGTTTGTCCAGCCTGGAGAAGAGGAGACTGAGGGGAGACCTCANGGTCTTCAACATCCTCATGAGGGGAAGTGGAGGGGCAGGTACTGGTCTCTTCACTCTTGTGACCAGTGACAGGACTTGAGTGAATGGCATGAAGCTGAGTCTAGGGAGGTTTAAGTTGGATATCAGGAAAAAGTTTTTCCCCCAGAGGGTGTTTGGGCAGTGGAACAGGGTCCCCAGGGAAGTAGTCACAGCAGCAAGCCTGGCAGAGATGAAGAAGTATTTGGACAACACTCTCATGCTGTGATTCTTGCGGTGTCCTGCACAGGGCCAGGAGTTGGACTTGATGATCCTGATGGGTCCCTTCCAACTCAGCGTATTCTACCGTTTTGTGATTCTCTGACACATTCTGCCTGCAAAAGAATGCTCTGAGGGCATAGAGCACGGCACATTATTTTTGCTGGTTTTTTTTACAAAACATCAGTACAGCAGGCATTTAGAAGATATTTTGCTGTGTATGAGGTTCCAGTGAGAGGGATGAAGCTGCTCAGTGCTCTAACTAGTCAGGAGTGGTGTAGTTTTAACCAAATTCATAGGCTGTAGTCAAAAGGAGTTTTGAAAGAGGTGTCAGAGATCTCCTTTTGTTCACCGTACACTGCCTCGCTGTTACCAGTTCTCTACCCGCATCTTGCTATCAGTATATGCCTGTCCTCATCCTTCTGACTTGTTAGGGCTTCTAGTCCATCCCCTTGAAACAAAAGAACATGTTCTTTTCAGTGATGCATAGGATGAGATGGGTCAAAATACCTGTTTGTGCTAGGGTTTGGGGGGATAGGTGCAATTAACAGGGGTGGACTACACTGGCTTTTTTGGACTGTATTTTCTTCCAGCAGACAAAGATAAAGCTCACCTTCCCAAGGTAGCTGAGCTATGTCTTTGCAAGTGATTCAGTCATTTAGTTCTTTCCTGAGGTTTATTGAAACTGTCTTTACTCTTGGGGGTCAATGTTTCCAAATAAAACGCTTTCTTTCATCTTTCTTCAGAGTGTCTCCTAAGCCATTTGTAGTTCTTTCTGATTGTCTTCTCTCCTCTAGACCCTTTGTATTCCTTGTTTCCTCATACATTTTTTAACAGGAATCTCCCATAACTGAAACATTTTTTTGAAACACCCATCTCTCAGTTGAGTTTTAGGGGACTTTTCACAACCTGAATGCATCATTCAGGAAGCTAAGAAAATAATGTAATCTGATTCTATGCTCTGACGTATGAAATGGCTTTTTGCTGGTGGTAGGGAATAGCTCCCAACCTGCAACTTACACTGTACAATGTTTGTTATTTAACTAAATATAGCTTTTGAATAAGACTGCAACATGACTGTACAGGCGAAGGGGATGTGCCTAGTCCACGGTCATTTAGCTTTGACTTGGTGTGACCAGGGAGTTGATGCAGCATGGTTTGTTATAATAGGAATGTCACAGCTCCCAGAGCTTTTCTCATTCTTTTTAGGGCTTTCCAATTTGCCTGGCTGCCCTGTTTCCTTCAGTATAATCAGCTATTTGCAGAGGTGGTATTGCCAGCCGATGATAATGACACTAGGCTGATGTAAATTAATTTACATGATTAGTCTGATTCTTAGTACTGTGTTGCCCTCAGAGCACTGATATTAAAAAATGAGATCACAAAATGAGCTGAAACTCCTTGCAACAAAGTAGTAACTTCTTAAGAACATGATTTCCCTCTCTGTACATAAACTTGTAGTTCACTTTGACCATGACCTACATCTAAGTTAAGGGTTGGTAAAAATTCAGTATATATTGCAAACCAAATTTTTAAGGTACTTGTGTCACATGTTGTACAAGTTAAGCTTTAAGTTAACTTCTTACTGCTCCTATAAGCACAGGGCCAATATGACAGAAATCCCTAAAAAACATGACAAAGGATTCATATTCACCTAGCATCTGAGATTAAGAAAGATAACAACGCCAAAAGCTATGTATAAAAAATTGCAAAGTAGCATCACGTTACTTACAGATCGCAGTTTCCAGCTTCAGTGGGCACAACCATTTATGCTTCTATACCCTTCCTTACTGTCCCTTGCTCAACTTTTTATTTATATCAAATACTTCATACATCCATAAAGTATTGGACTCCTCCATGATGGGACTGGTTAGCAGCGTGATGGTACGGGAGGAGAATGAATGGAGTTGCGATTACTTGATAGTACCAATATGCAAGTAATAAATACTGGGCTGTTGTTTTATATATCGACAATACAATTGTTCTTTTTCTTAATCCAGCAACCTATATGCTAATCAGGTGCCTTGTCATTTTTTTCCTGACCTGAAAACATTCCCCATTCTTCTACTTCTCATTCAACATTCTTAAGCACGAAGACCCACATGACACTGAGATCAAAGAAAGATTTCCATTGCTTTCAGTAGTCTTTCATCAAACTAAAAGAAATGAAATTATCACAACTATGTCATGAAACAGCATACATTTAAATTTTTAATAGAAATGGGAAGAAATATGGCTCTTATTTATGTTCCATAACCCCTATCTCTGTGAGATAATCTGAAACATTTTCCCTACACTGTCTTTTATGGGGACTGTGGAGGAAAAGGAGGAGACAGAAAGGTTCTTTTGAAATGCACATCTGAAATCTTGGAGTCCATTACCAAGTCATTAGTGAACACAGTCCCCCGTGATGAAATTTTGCTTAAAAAGTGTTAATCTGAAGTCAGGAGCTGTTGGATTCACAGCAGCAACCACTGCCAATTTGAATTGATTGGTGGCACACATTCCTACTTGTGCTTCTCCTCCTGTTTTCTTCCAACTAGTTCTATCTAATTCCTCAGATGATTCTTATCTAAGTTTTGGAAGAAACCTAGGTCCATTTTTTTAAGAAATGAACTTTAAAATAGTACTTTGATTAACTATCCATGCCCTCCGTCTGCAAGACTTCTTCAGTCAAATGCTCCATTACAAGCCTGCCACTGTAGCTCATGACTGTGATCAAATGTCCCAGTAGAAACTTCTTTAGGCAGGCAGGATCTAAACTACATCTACTGAGCCAACGCACCCAACTAGATTTCGTACTGACCTTCCCCCAGGAAACGGAGAACTTTTCTCGTAATTTGCATACAGCTGCTAAGTGTCGCACAGTGCAGTCTTGAAGTTTCCCCCATCAGCTCCTTGCAGCATTTTAATCAATAATTTCTAATGGCAAATGACAACGGTGAGAAAGGCCACCCTGCTAACTGTAGGAATATCATAAAAATTGAGAAATAAACAAGAAATGTCACAAGCTTTCCAGTGAATATTCCACAACATACTGTTTGTGTTAGACCGCTAATCAGTCTTGATTCTATGATAAATTTGAATACTAATCCCTTCTGAATAGGGATTAAGCTTCAGCGTGTAGAGGAGGGATTCATTAGAATTCATCTCATTAAGACACAGCTTGAACAAAGTTGCACAGCACTCTGTACCTCAGACCTTTCAGTGCTGACAACCAATTGCCAAACCACCACTGAGTGGCTAAAATCAACAAACTGTAACTTATGAATGCCCATATTTTGTCAGTCAGAAACCGATGATGTGCTGTGTTGTTGTCTGGAGAGGACTATCTTTAGGCAAAATGCTTTCTGTCTAGTTGCAGTAGACAAACCATCAGACAGTCCTGAAAATGATGACAATAAATAAAGGAAATTCAGTGGAGATCATGTTGACAGAGTATGAGCATGAATGTTTTGAGGCCCCATCTGTTGATTTATGTATCATTGGCCCACTAATTTCACTATTGTGCAGGCTCACAATAGTGAAATTACTTCATTGATTCAGCATGAATCAGACTATGTATTAATGCATTGCTGGAATGCCCTTTCCCAGGAAACATACACACGCTGGAATAGCTTTGACCTTCTCCAAACCGTATTCATGCAAAGGCATTGGTGGCTAATGCAAGATGTGGTGTGTGCTTAAAAGCAGCTTCTATTTCTTTAGCTACAGGGTAGAATCAATGAGTGTTTTGACCACTAAATTAGTAGGGCAAACTCTCCAAACTTTTAGGACTCTTTTCTCAGTGTCAACTAAATTGGCATAGCTTTGATGAGCACATGGAGATTTACTGATCACATAAGCTGAATATATTTGCAGTAGTCCATGATACACTCTGCTGTTGCAGGGAGAAATGTCCCCAGGCACTCTGAACTAAAATGCTTTGTTTACAGCAAATTGTGCATGGCTATGCAGCAATTACAGTTCTGCATGCTCCACAAGTGCAATGTAGCCATACTCAGGGACTCTCTCACAAATAACTCCCTTTCTCTGTATGCCTGACAGTACCCCAGCAAAACAGTAGATGAAGAACCATAGGCAGAACAAAAGTAACCTTGAGACAGGTCATTATTCGCAAGTCCCAGCTTGTAAGGAGCACTTCGCCGTCCAAGCCTCATTCATTATAAGCAGCAGAAGTGTTAGCTAATTAATTTGAAATATGTGTTAAAAAATCAAACAAAAATTCAGATGTAGAATGCTAACACTGTCACACCAGCTGGTGTTGACCACTTTTGCAGGGACTGCAAGCTTCAAAATCAATGTGCTGATCTCACTGACCCCACAGTGGAGTTGCTTCATCTGGAACATTAGATATGGACCCATTTGGGTTTTGTGCCTTTGACAGACTCTTCAATATATTCTCTTCTTTTGAAGACAACTTCAGCTTGTAAGTATTCACTGAAAGAGAGAAAAGCAGCCATACAGTGTGCACATCTGTGTGAAAAAAGAAACATCACAGTCTACGAAAATTTCCATCCGCATCACTGAAAAGCTGTTCAGAAGTGCTAGTACCAAGCACCATGACATGGTTGATGCTAAAGTAAATTGCATTACTAGATAGTAACTATCAAAATTTTAGTTAGATTCCTGTGAAAACCTCAAGCATTTGCACATAATGCACTGATGTAGAACTTTGACTTTTTCAGTCAAATATCCCTTATTGTCACCAATAATTAAAATTGTGTTGTCTTTTCCTTGTCTATGACTCAGGACAGAAAGACAGATTCTCTTTGAGGCTGGTTAGACAGTGTAATGCAAAATGAAATGTATGGCAATGTCAAAAGTTAAACAAAAAAACCCAACCAAAAATTACTGGCCAAAGTGCATGTGTGGAAACCTAGAGTAGTTGCATCCAGAGGTCTCGGAATTGCTGAGCATAGGTAGGGGTTCTCTGCTTTGAGTGTCCTAGCAAGAACATTTGTTTCACCCAAGACCATTCTTACATCTGGATGCTGCATACAATTTTTAAAATAACTCAGTCAAACATTATGATGTAATTTCTGCTTCAATGTGTTGAAAATTTTTTCTCATAAATTCTTAAAACAGAAAGCCTAAAAACTCCCTACCTTGAGAAAATATCTTAAAAAATAAACTTATTATTGGATAAAATAATGATTTAATATGAAAAGTCTGTCTCAAAAAACTTGCAATATTTTACTTAATTCACTGGATTTACTGTTCAGGGTCCTAAATCTAACACTAGCTTTTCACAGAAAAAGCTGCTACAAAACTGCAAAGGCCCTTAAATATGACTTGTTCTGGACAATGAACTGGCACCTTCTCTACCCTACAGATTCAGTGACAATTAGTGCCCAATTGAGAGTATGAAGAAGAAAACCCAGGAAAAGTGTGCAAGCTGGCAAGTGCAGGGCAAAGGGTCTGCTCTGTCTTAGCAGTGAAGTCTGACTGTGACTGACTTGTCAAATATTGTCACACGTCAGCTCTGAATTTGGACCTTGTGGTCAATTGAAATAGTGGCTAATCACACAAGAGACAGACAAGAACAGTAATTTCTTCTTCAGCAAAGTCAAGCTTTCTCTTGTTATCAGAGATGAAATCTAAAAAAATATCATGCTCATTGTATTATCTTTCTGTTTTTCCTGTTGTCATCATATAGTTCTAGTGCCTTTCAGAAAGCACACAATTGGAGTCTTGCATGCTGTGTTAATTTTTGCACTTGAAAGCTGTAATTTGTTAGATTACATTGAACAGAGGTTTTGTTACAACACAGGGAAAATAATTATGCGTAGTGCATAGAAGGGTGAAATTTAACGTACGAGAGGAGAGTGAACTTTAAACAGAGACTTATTTGCTAAGAGATTGGTTTGAAAGAGGAGTTACACAGCCATCATCTCCTAATGGAATATGCTTCAAGATATAGCTGAAAAAATAATCCTACATTATCCTACATTAGCATAGTGAAAAAAGCCCTGTAAGATTATCCAGCCTTTCTCTGTGCTAATACAAGATGACAATATTCTTGAGAACCTTGCCAGTTCAATATTAAATGATTTATATGCTGAAAACTCTCCCATACCCTTGGGAGACTTGCAATCCACCAGACGTCACTTCCAGAGTAGTCTTCCTGTTCCTGATCCTTCTCCCAGCCTTATTCTAATACCCTTAAATTAATTATGTTTCAACAACTGTGAGTAACAA
Organism: Mohoua ochrocephala; assembly: GCA_013398855.1. Lineage (NCBI taxonomy): Eukaryota > Metazoa > Chordata > Aves > Passeriformes > Acanthizidae > Mohoua > Mohoua ochrocephala. The sequence continues at coordinate 14,491 of VZTA01014821.1, forward strand.
CTTCAGTTCTGTGACAGTAGTTACAATATCAATTGGTCATAAATGGTTTGGGGTTGTTTTTATCATTTGGCACTTATTCAGTCAATCTATATACACGCAGCTTGTCAATTTCCCCTTGTAATCCTCCTCTTTTTGTCCTGCTGATTTTCAAGCTATTCTTTCCAAAATTCCCTTCATATAGCAAGTAAGTCTCCCAAAATGCCTGTAACTGGACATCTATAGCCACTGTAAGGTATTTAGAATTATTTTCTCTATAAGTATCCCTAGATGTGTAGGTCAAAATACATCAATTTTGGGCTGTGTGTTTTTTCTAGGTTCAAGCATGGCCAAGCATCTAATCTGTTTTGGAATGGTCAAGGTGTTCTCTCCCACCACTGAATTATCTTGGAACTAAAATATTTGGAAGTGGTTAGAAGCATGTAGAAAAAGCAGCAGAGCACTTAGGTGGCTGTAGTCTTTCGTCAGATCTTAGGAAAACCTTTTGTTTTCCATGGTAGGAATCTGAAAGGAAGCTCTGCAACATCCTAGATTTTCTCTCCACACATGAATATTACTTGTCTTGCCTTTTCTTCCTTGTGCACTTCCTGCTGGGCTGTACTGTACTGGTCATTTCCCTGGAACAGGAGTCTATTAAGCCAGTCGGCTGCCAGCAACATAACAACTCTCTTGGTTCAGATCAATACTCCACACAGACCAGCGCCGCAGCCATTATTTAAAAGGGGTTAAGACACAGAGGGGAAGCTATGTGCCATGGTGATAAGGTGAGGTTTAAGAGTTTCACTCTTTCCTAGCTGTGTTCCCCTCCCTGTGACTAATATACACCAGTTGCTCTGCAAGGACTGTGATCCTGATCACACTAGGAAATGGATTGGTACAGTGCCCAGGTGTAAACATTTACTATGAGTAGGTATCTAAAGATGGATAATCTCCAGCTGGATGGAACACATCTGTGGGACAAGATGGGCACCAGAGTTGTAACTCGGCATCTGCAGCATGCCATTCCTAATAATGGCCTGAACCACTCTGGGGAAAAGTCACAGCCCCTCTGGCGTGTGCTTTGCCCAATATACAGCTAATGCTGTAATGCTGTCGTGCAGGGTGACACAGAGCCACAAAGCAAAATGTGAACGAGTCTAGTCTGAAGAAAGCAAAAGGCAAAAGTATATGTGCCTGAAGTAGAGACCTGGAAAGGAGTAAGATATTTTTAATCTAGATGTTTTCTTGATATTTTACCTGTTTCATGGATCTCAAAGGGAGCATTTTCCAAGTATTTGTCCACTCTCTGTGAAACCCACATAGACTTCTTGCAGTCACAGTACTGTTTCACAGGTTTACTGCCCAACATAGAAAGGTTTAAGATCAATTCTACATGGTTTACAGTAGATAATTATCATACAGCTGAAATCGCTGACAGCAATTAAGTTTATTACTGCTGTTTCATGATTAGTTTGTAAATGCTTCTGAATTTGCCACATATTAGCAATTCAGGCTGACGAGTTTAATTTCTTTTTTTTTTTTTTTTTTTTAGATTACATTCAGCAACAAGTCATGCTTGCCTCAGAAAGATTTATTGAAGGGCAAATGCATGTCTCCACCCAAGTCAAGAACAGATCGTCGGCTGTTGAAAAGAACCAAACTGTATAGGAATTCCATCTTTAATACTGGGCCAAGAAAGATAGCAGATAGGGAGGTATACACTTTGTGCCAGAGTCTCACATTTTCCCATACATGGGGAAAACAAGTTTTCACATACAGTGAAAGCACAACACATTTAAAAAAAAAAAATGATTCAGTTTGAAAACCGCCAGTAGAGGGTTTGCAGCTAAGCCATGTGTGCTCAATGAAGCTGAGGTCTGGGAGGAAAATAGACATCATCTGACTGTGGAATTAAGGTACATACATCCCTCATACATGAGGGATGACCTGGTGGGTTGACCCTGGCTGAATGCCAGGTGCCCACCAATGCCACTCTATCACTCCTCAACTCATCAGGGTAAAAAAGATAAATCAAAAGGCTTATGGGTTGAGACAAGGACAGGGAAAGACCGCTCACCAGCTACCACCATGGGACAAACAGGTACGGCTTGAGGAAATTAATTAGCAATTTATTATTAAATCTGAGCTTCCTTGGGTGGAAGACTCCCCACACTCCTGCCCTGCTCCAGTGTCGGGCTCTTCCAATGGGAGACAGTTCTCTATGGACTTCTCCAATGTGAGCCCTTCCCAAGGGCTGCAGTTCTTCACAAACTGCTCCAGCATGGCTTTCCTGCAGGGCTACAAGTCCTGCTAGCAAACCTGCTCCAGCATGGGCTCCTATCTCCATGGGTCCTCAGGTCTTGCCAGGCCATAGCGTCACAGCCTCCTTCAGGCAGCCACCTGCTCTGGAGTGCAGTCCTCCAGGGGTTGCAAGTGGATGTCTGCTCTCCTTTGGGCTTCTGTGGGCTTCAGGGATGCAGCCTACCACAGCATGCTCTTCACCAAGGGGTGTAGGGGAATCTCTGCCCTGGCACTTGGAGCACCTTCTGCCTGTCCTTCTCCCCGACATTAGTATATGCACGGCTGTTTCTCACTCTCCTCTCCTCTGGCTTCAATTGCTACTATGCAATAACTTGTTTCCCCATAAATACAGTATCCCAGAGTCACTACTTCTGGCGATGATGGGCACAGCCATTCCAGCAGTGAGTTCATCTTGGAGCTGTCTGGCACTGGCTCTATAGGGTATGGGGAAAGCTTCTGGCATCTATTCAGAGAAGCCACCCTTTTCACTTCCCCAGAACCAAAACCATGTCATGCAAACCCAATATGGATAAACTAACAGTGCACATGCCACTTTACTCTAGCACTTTGCCTTGCTTTACTTGACTTAATTGTCCTTTAATGCAGTTGTGTTGTAATTAATAAATACCTGTATGATTCTGAGGCTTGCATCCTTCCCTCAGTGGCTGTGAGAAGATGCCTCTGCCTTTCTATTTGCCATCTGTCATTATTCTTTATACTAAGCAATTATGGTGCTTCAGTGGTAAAACTTGTCTTTACATAGCTAGCAGCTGCTTTTACTTTTGATATCTGTGGCCTTCAGTGCATTTTCCACAGAAGTGGTGGAGAACTGTGGCAGAACTTACTATGTTTAGAGATTGCTCTCAGTTTGTCTCAAAGAAACACTGGAAAATGCATCCAAAAGTGGAGGGAATAAGAGTATTTGAATAATTTTGTAGCTTTCATGCTTCTATGCTATCCGATGTGAATGATTTTCACAAGCATGGAGCCCTTAGTTCAACAGCTTCATTGAAATCTGAACATGTCTAGTTGAGCTTCTTCTACAGCTTAGAAGAAGACGATATTGGAAAGGTGTTTTTTTTTTCTGTGTGCATTCCAGCATTGTATTCACCACTTTATTTAAGTATCTTGAGCATATTCAGAATTATTTTTGGGATACCCCATTTTAAGATGGGGCTCTTTCTCCTCTCTTGACTATTCCTTGTCAATATCAACACATGGCACCACACCTATGAATTTAAAGTCAGACTACCTATCTAGACTCAATCGGCAATGAACATGCAGTGTTGCAATCAAATTTGTACAATGCCACCCTTCAGAAGGTTTATAATACAGTGGCATTATTACAACATTTACAAAGTGTCTGGGCTAGCTCATTTTCTTTCTCAGGAAGAGAGAGACTGTTTCTCATCATGGTGTGAAACTGCATGATTTTGGAGAAGAAATACTGTCCACTACTGAAAATGATGCGAGTAACTGACAACATTTATTCCAGGTACAGTATAGTGGTCTCACTGTTATTATTATAAGTAATCAATTGAAAAATATTGACAAATACTGAAAAATATTTACATGTAGACAGAATCTTGGAATATATGGAAATGAGAAAACTTTTAGCAGATAGTAGACAATGCCATTTAAGACATTTTTTTCTCTTTACAACACAGAAGCTGATATCAAAAGAATGAGGTGAGGGATGGATCTGCTTTCAGTGTGATATATTAGCAAGGAATTTGATAAAATATTGTGGTGGTTTTTTTTAAACACCTCAGCTTTATTACTGGGAATGCAATATTGAAATTGTGGCGTTCACAAAAGCACTGACACTCAGCTCTATATGTATTGTTAAAAATATGAATCAAGTTAGTAGCAAATATATTTTCATCACATCTCCTTGATCCTTAGCTACGTGGTACCAAATGCTCTCTTAATATAGCAGAGGGATAGTCAAGGATGAAATTAGCTCTCTCTTTGTGCTACTTAGTCACTTGTGTATTCCATCTCCCATATTGCCAATGTTTTCATCTTCTCAAACCACTTTTAAGTGGTCCTTAAAGTAATCCTTAAAGAAAAGCAAGTGAAAACATACAACAAATTGTATTGAAGTCATCAGTATTACAGAAAAGTGAACCTCCTAGAGCTGCATCCATAAATATCAGACTTTAATATACAAATATGTATGTATCTACACACAGTTTGGAGAGAGAAAACTATGCATCTCATTTCTTCCTTATCTCAGCTTTTTTATTTATAGCATTCAATGGGTAGCTTCCTCAGTCAACCTGAAATAACTAAAAGAAGAATGAGTCTCACTATTTCTTTCCCTAAAAACCATGAAATAAGGCAGCCAGAAGTTTGCTGGTGGTACAGAGGACAGCTAGATTATTTGATTTTTCTGGGTAAAAAGTACCCAAGGAACACCATAAGTCCTTGAAAACATACTGTGTGGAATTCCTTTTGCTTCATTGGGAGGAATTAAAAGCATTGGCATCGTGTCTATAACAGCTCAAATAAATACCTTGACTTTACTAATTAACATTTTTCTGCTCTTCTCATCCAACTGGAAAAGCCAGAAATTTGCTTTAGCAGGATTGAGCCTGATTGTATCTCTTACATTTGGAAATCCTTGTTGCTGTTGAGATGCAAACTTGGAATTTCAAGTGTCAGAGAAGAACTCAGAGGAAATTATTTAAAGTGAATTCATTACTTAATTTAAAAGGGAGTTATAAATTTCTGTAAGAAGATTAATACCTTCCTCATTAACGTTCTGGTTTTGATTTCAAATGCCATGAGCTCTCTGTCTTTTAGGATACAAGCAGCAAACTTTAAGAAAAAAGAAATATATATCCTTATCCTCTGTGCAACCTTTTAAGTTGCCTGAACACAGCATATATTTACTACAAGACTAGACTGAACCCATGTGGGATAATCAATTGTATGTAACACTGTCTGGCTTTTAATAAGGACTTCTGTAAAAAGAAGGCTCGCCCACACTGCCCTAACTCAAACCAACACATGGAATGCATGGTGTTAGTAAAATACATTATGATATTTGGGGCTAGATTTGGATGGGGGAATCATAAAGCAAATGAAATTCATACGAGATTAATTCTGTAGTACAGATAACTGGTTCTGAAGTTTAAATCTCAATTAATTGGCACTGTATGTGGTTGGAGTTTGTGAATACGGATGATGAGAACATTAGCCTAGCTGCAGTACAGCATTTTGTTAGATATGAGATTCAAAACAGAAATATCCTTAGAATTCATGGTTTTATTTTCAGAGTATGTTCTCTCTTTGTCCTTGATTTTTGATTCCTAATGTTATCACAGTTTGGCAACTTCTAGTGAAAGATCTGCGTGACTGGAAAGCAAGTTAACCGAATAATCATTCACATTTAAAAAAGCCATTTTAAAATGGGAAATATTTATCTAAAATTCGTTTAGATGCAAGCACTTTCAGATGATGGAGTAGTCCATTGTAGCATTTGCTATCCTTTACTGAGTGTGCTCATGTACTGTATGGAAAGCTGTAGGCTTAGAGACGTGACACATTGTGAATTGTGACATCCTCTGTCTAACAGGGCCTGGTAGTTGCAAGCTGACCGTGAAATCAAGGAGGTACAACACTCTTATTATTTGTTTGCTGAGCTGGTGAATAACCTGATAATGCACAGGAAATGCATGGTCTGGTACAGATAAGTTAGCGATGATTCTTGTGCTCCTACTTTTGAAGAAAGTTTTAAGTCAGAGTGCACTACATTGAAAGGACATTCATTGCAGTGAAATGGACATAAAAAGAACAACTCCAGAAACCTTTAATGCAAAGAGTACGGAATAAAAGCAAGATGACAAAAAAATCTTTTTGACCGATGTTAGATAGCTTAACCAAAAAGTGATAAATACCTTTACATAGGTATTTAATTCTAGATACGTGCACAAAGTATATCTAATATGGCTTTTTATGAACTCTGGCAATCACTGAGTTCAAGTTACTATAACAGTCATTGACCATTAAACACTTCCCACTCTGTAGCAATTTTCCATTCCCTAATCTTTATAAAAGGAGTCTATTGTAAGGACCTACATTGCTCCATCCCGGATAAGACCTATCTTCACTCTAGCACCCAAGGGTTGGTTTACTTGGCTGCATGCACACCATTGCTGCCTCATTCCCCTTTTCTTTGAGTCACCTTCGATCTAATTTCACACTGGAGACTCTGTAGGGACATAGACATGTGAAGAGAGCGGGATGTGGCTTTGTGTTCATTCAAATGATCTACTCTATCTATAGGTCTGTAGTGAGTTGGGGATAGGCTGCTAATCCCCATTTTAGAGATGAAAAATAGGTACAGGGAAAGATTAAGGCCATTTCTCAAGTGTGATCACATATTCCCACTGAATTCAGTGCGTATATGAAGGAGTTTTTTAAAAGTAGGCTGTTTTCTCTCAAGCCTGTAGATTTAAATCTTTGGAACATTGGACCATGAAGTCTGCATGTTTTTCTAGTTTTACAAAATCAAAAGGATAACTCCAAAAGTGATGAATCGGAAATCTATGGAGCTCCACCACCAAGAAGTTACAGAGGAACTATAGGATTTTCAGAAGTCTCATCCTTTTTTTCCCCCTTTACTTATGAAACATTGAAACAGTGGACTATTCAAACTGCGGTATCTGGAATCCACTGGATTACTATTACCAGCTAATTCAGGCTGCTGTCTTAAAAGACTGATAAATGTTAATGAGAAAACAAATGTGAAAATCTAAAACATGAAAAAAAAAATAGTCTGCCATATTGGACTTGATGATCTTGGAGGTCGCTTCCAACCTTAATGATTCTATGATTCTATGAATATTTTTGTTAGATTAATTTTAACACCAAATAATAGTTAAAGGAGCAGGTTTAGTATCAAGTTCACCTTTGTGTCCATGTTGTAAAGATTTCTCAAATCATGTCACATATAAATGCAAGGTGTAAATTATTTTAGGTAAGTGACACTTGTAATGGTAGCATAAGGAGGGTATTTATGCCAATTAATGGAGATTATTTTAAATGAGAAGTGATGGTGACAACCTGGTCCTGCTGAAAACGTCAGGTGGTTCACGTTCAAACTGAGTAACCTGGGTAAAGAGTTAATGTTTTCCAGTGTGAGGGCATGCCACTGAAATGGGGTAAAGGACACTGACTGTCACAGGAGGCAGGACCGTGATGAGAATAAGGTTGGTATCTGTCTGAATAAATATGATAATTATTGCCAGGCCATGAATATGCTTGTACAGAGCTTATGGTATCTGGTACTAGAATAAGTAACAAGAGAGAAAGCAAACAGTCTGTGCAGGTCATGTGGCTGTATGGTAAAAATATTGGCATTCATTAACAATTTATTTGTATTTGCTCATCCCATGCACAAGGAGACAAAAGACACCAGAATTTTCTACATCCTATTAATTTTGTTGGGGAAGTACAAATTTTGTCCCATTCATCTTGACATATACATCTTCCACTCTACCTGGAAGCAAAGAGACCGTTTTATATGGTGTCTGGTCTCTTTTTGAATTGAAATACTTTTCTACTTCTTCTTTCATGTAATGCCTTAATAAGTTTATATCACAATCTTTTTCATGTAGTAGAACACATTTGATCTCCAAGAGATTTATTCCTCAGTACCTCTGATTAAAAAAGTAAAATCCTGATGCCTTTTGAAGAATTCTTCTGCTTTGCTGAAAAGTAAATGGAATTCTTTGAAAATTAGAGCTCTAACAGCTTCTTGCTAAATATATATACACATACACACACACACACACACACATATATATCTGTATGCCTCTGTGTCTGTGTGTGCAGGGGGAAGATTGTTTTATAATTGTTACACTGGGAGACTGTCTTGGTTTAAGAATGTTATTCCCCAATTTAGTTCTCCAAATGGCAAAGATCACATGTTAAGAGAGGAACAGTTTACTGGAAACAGCAATGAGATAAGAAAACTAACAGTAACAACGAAAATATTAATAACGAAAGTATACAAGAGAGAGAGTGATTCCCACAAAAATGCTCACTGATCTTGACCCGACCATAGCAATGTCACCCCACTATTCCCCCTGGCTCAGGACCGGTGCCCTGCTACCCTGACTATTCTGTCCACCATGCTTGCTTGGCTGGAAGAAGCCCCTTGTCCCCGGAAGAGAATCCCTTCCCCGGCCTCTGGCGATGGTGTGAGGTAGAACAGAACAACCTCTGTGTCCTAGCCATACCCCCTCCTGGCTACTGCAAAAATTAACCCTGTTCTGGCCAGAACCAAAAGAGAGATCTCACTGTTAGGTTACAAAAAACTGATTGAAAAGACCTATTGTTTAATGGGCTACTCTTTTCCCACATTGCTATTGATGTATTAAAATAGTTTTGTAGAGTAAAATGGACAAATCCTAGCTAGCAATGTTCTTGATTACCATACCAGCAATGCTCGGAAGACTAATTAGCTCTATTAATTTTTCTAATCCAGAGTGATATGAAAGGTGAAGGAGTTAGAAAGAGATAGAAAGAAATAGGAAGACAGGTGCAGGGAGCTGGGAGAGAGAGTGAGAGAGAGAGATTAAGTAGAAAGATAGTCAGCACCACATGAATCCCTAGGTGTCCAGCTGGTCCTTCCTCACCCAGGTCTTCTCGGTGATGGAGTTTCCAGACCTGTTCTTCTGAAGGCACCACATTCATACATTACAGGTTCCAGATATCCATGGGGCATAGATGCTGTTCCCACAGCTCGGGCTGGCAGGTGCAAAAGGACTTGCTTCCTTCCCCACAGTTTGCCACTGTGCGAATTTTTGTCAGGATACCTAGATCTGCCTCACCAGGCCAGGAATTAGCATCTTCCTGTTGTTGCCATCTATGCTTATCTCAAGTTCTCACAAGGGGAATTCTTTGTCTGGTAACTTATCTTATGGGAAGTTCCTTCTGTGTCTTTGACAGTGTTTTGAGACATGTAACTGCATTCTATAATAGCAAAAAGGCTGTGCTCTGCTGCAGTTCATTTGCACAAAGCTTATAGATTGCTTTGTCATTTGCACTGAGAGTGAATACAGGAACTATCACCACTGGAATACTACACAGAAAAAGCAATAGTGAGCAAAATTATACTATTTTTCTGTTCTAGAGAATGACTCTCCTTCCATGTGTCCTGTTTTATATCTTAGAAGTTTGGAAGAGACAAAACCGATGGAAAAAAAAGAAAGTGGAAATACAGTTGGACCTGTATAATACCTCGATTTTCATTTGGGGGCTGCCAAGCTTATGATAAACATGGCAGAATCTCTCATGGAGAATCATTCATCGAATGTGATCACATTTAGTCCAGAAAAATGCAAACTGTGAAAGAGGATGTCTTTGTAAGAGGAGATGATTGATTTATTTGAGGTCTTGCCTTGACTTTGAAACTTCGCCACTGGTAATGGCTAGAAGAAACAAATTTAGCCACACAGCCCTATACTCTTATTAGGGCTTTGTGCTCAGCTGTGGCCTTCTTTAGAAGTGTGGAGAATTTGATTTGCATGTGGACAAAAGCCACAACTCAGTCTAGGAACTGCAAGGTTTATTAATTAATATCGTGAATGAAAGGCTGTTTTTCAGAAAAATAAATACTTTTTGTTGGATATAGTTTGTTTACTTCTTCTCCTCAACCTTAGAGTCTTTTGTTTTGCACTATTTTGTGTGCAAGGACTTTTAGCCTTTAGGCCTCTAATCTATATTTTTATAGTCTGTGAGTTTGATGCAGTCAAATCTATGGCATTGTTCAGTGCCTGCAGAAGTCAATGAGAAAATTTGGTCCAGAGGGCTTAGAATAAGGTACAGAGAAATTTACTAACCAGACAATTAGTTTTTCTCTTTCACTAAATCATATATTAAAAGACTGTGGGAAAAACTTCTGATTCCAATTAAATCACTGTGAAAACTCACTAGGACCAAAATTTGACTCAGTGTAAATCAGAAATGATATAAAGAAAGAACAATGAAGAGAAAGAACAGCAACACACAGCTTTGTGCATAGTACCTGTAACCACTTCAAAGCACTAGTCAAGGGGTTATCTCACTTCTCTATGAGAAGAAAAGAAGCACTAAGAATTGTGTCAGTGTTTAAGAGGACTAAAAAGTTTATTTCTGCCCTTGTCAGAAATAATTTACATTCCTAAATTTTTGAAACTTTTCCAAGAGTTTCTTAAGGAAAAAAAAGTCATGTAAAGTAGCTGCTGACTCAGCCTTCTTTTTCAGTTGTACACCCTTGAGGTGTGTTGGTGAGGCTGTTAAGTTGGATATGTTAAGTGTAGGCTTGAGGAATATGAAAAACAGTACGTCTGTATGATTGTGGTGTATCAGTCATTGAAATTCACTCCTGTTTGAGCAGAAAGGGTGAATGAGTGCACAAATCATTTAATTAATGAACGCTTAATCTTTACAACAAAAGCTAGACTTAAAAATAAAGAGAATGCTTTAGAGAGAGACAGATTTAACTTCTAAATGCATTTTGTTTTGGAGATCTTTCAAGATCATCTCTGAAGATCTAATGTCAACGCTGTTACAACTTCAAAACTCATTTCTTCTGCCTGTTGTGCAGTTTTAAAATTGTACTTCTAAATTCAAAACAAGGAAATGCAACCTCCCAGTTGTAGCTTCTCTTTTATTGCATTAAAGGCTTAAATGGCACAAGGGCAGCAATTATGCCATCCAAACCCATTGTGACAGAATTCTAGGGGTAGCGGTGAAGCAGGCTGGAAAGAGGCAAGAGACATCAAAAGCAGCATGAATTTTATTCCATTTATTTCTCTATTCTTTCATGGGGTTTTTGGGGATCTTGGGATTTAGAAAACTGTCTTGCTATTACTTTTCCCTTGGGAAAATTATACTCAATGAAGGTAGGAAATGCATTTTGGAATAATAGCAGTACAATTATATTCACTAATAGGCATGCCACATATTCATAGTCATATTTTTGGTGCAGGTCTTGAAAGAGCTAGAATGTTCTTTTGAAGGTGACTTTATTAGAACTTACTTTTTCTAGGTGACCTTTTTGTTTATTCAGAACAAATTACTTATAAATATTTCGAAGCACATTGGACAGAATGAACAATATTATCTATCATACTCATTTTAGAGGAAACATATTTCAATGCTTATGGCAAATTAAAAATGTGCTAATGTCCTCACAGGGATGACACACAAATTAGCTCTTTTCAGATGAATAATCTTATTCCTTTTGATAATTCCTGCACAAAAAAGGTATAGTTTGTAGAAATTAGAGGCTACCAGCAGTCAATAGGCCTAAGATACTGGACAGCTGTAGGGTACAAACAAAACCTCTTCACAATATATAATATTAAACAAAACTTATCCCACTTCTACTCACGGTAAGAAAGAAAAGTAATGATGATCATTATGAGAAAAAAAAAAGTAATTAATTAATCAGATTGGGCTAAGACGATATATATGTGAATTGGCTAGAATAGAATGAGATAGATGATGGACCTTCAAGAATACTGGAATTCTGTGTCACTTACTTCATGATTTCAGCATCACTAGAAGGTAATCTTATCTAAATTACTTGCTGTATGGGATCTTTAATGACGTCAATAGAAAAAAAAAACCACCAAACTACCATTTTTGGGGCAATAGTATTTTCGTAATTTTGAAGTGTGAAAGAATTCCACTAGACTTACCCGAAGTGAAACCACAGATTACAGAACTCAACAGTGCCTCAATGTATTGTCCTGTCTGATCCTGCCCTTTAAGTCAGGCTAAGTTTGAAAAGCTCATTGCTTCACGGTGACAATACACAGGGCTACCTCAGCGATTTGTTTTCATTGGGTTCTGAACCTCTCAGCCAACCTTCCCATCTGAGCATAGAGATAAGGATTACAGGACTGTTGAGGTTTGAAGAGATCTCTTTAAGTCACCTGCTCCAGCCCCTCTGTTCAAGAGTGGTAAGTGAGAGCTGGTTGTCCATGTCCATGTCCAGGTGACTTTTTAATATCACCAGGAGTGGAGACTCCACAACAACTCTGGGCAACCTGGGCCAATGTTTGGTCACCCTCATGGGCACATTGTAGCAAAATCTGCAAAGAAGCAAGGGCTCATCCATATCACTGAAGTCCACACCCCCAAAAATGCCTTCTGGATTTCAGGAAATTGGACCGTGTGTTAAGTCACCTGAGAGCTTGAGATATGATAAAGGTGGGACTGTTGTCCAATTATCTTGTGTCTAAGGTGATGTAACTCCTTGGGGAAGAAGAATGTATCTGCAAGAAAAGCCGAACACAGCGGCTGTGTTGAAAATCGGCTCTGGCTGGATCCGGAGAGAGGAAGGCCATAGCCCACAGACTCTTTTGCAGAGGCCAGGTTTGCACACACTCCCCCACAGCTGAGTCAGGGGAGGAGAGGTTTTGGGTGTGTGATGGTGAAGCCTCCGGTCCGCATAAGACAGAGGGGATGAGCGCCCACCACTGGAGGCTATAGGCAGACACTGTGGAGATGGAATGGTGCTTTTTAAGAAGCCAGCTGTCCTCCCTGACACAAACTGGCTCAGTTGTAAAATTCACAACCACCCTGGGAAGGTCACATTCACACAGAACATTCATGTAAGAGGCAGCTGTCATGTCTGAGAAGGTGCCGTAAACCACCCAAGAACCCCAAGGCGCCCCCCCAGATTCATTCCTGAGGCCTTCCACCAGAGGGCTGCACCTGATCCAAGTGTTGCAACAGATCCAGAGTCTGTTGCAAAAGACAGTGTAAAACTTCCCCGCACAGAGGAGATTCCTGGGCCTTCCCATGTGTACCTGAACATATATTAACCTGTTGAACTCTATGTTTTGTGGGACCCCCACCACCAGAAGACCAGAAGAAGAGGACCAATAGGACACCATTGGATCCACAGGGGTGATGACATCTTTCTGCTTAATCTGTCTCTCTGTCTCTCTCTTTCTCTCCCCATGTCTCTCTTTTTCCTATTTCTTGCTCTCTCTCTATCTCACATTTTCTATTAAATAAAGTCCACACTATTGACTTTGACATGTAGTCTCATTTGTACCTTAATTTGTGCAGAAGCATCTCTCTAATTATTGTAATAATTGGATCATAACAACCTTTTTGAAAACAGGAGAGACACTTAACACACTTGGTCTGTCTACTCCTAGGAGAAATGTCTGTGAACATAGTTTGGCTTTAAAACCTCGAGGGTTTGGTGGCTCCAAATAACATTTTTTTCTGCATTTTAACTCTAATTCAGATAAACCTCTGCATTTTATATTACTTAAATCGCAAGGTATCTGAAACACTAAATATTCAAAACAAACCAATGAACAGTATCCCTTGTCCTCCTGGACTGGCATCTTCCACTTAAAAGTGTTGTGGTTTTGGAGTCCAGGAGTTAACCTCAGCTAAGAGAACTTTTTACATTGTTGATATTTACCTAATTTGGTACTTTGAAATACGTCCCAGTCCAGGACACTACTACAGTAAAATAAATTACCATAATCTCTACAGTAGCCAAAGCTTAGTGAACCATTAAAGACCAATCAGCTCAATGAACCAGGCAGCAACAACAAAATAAATGTACACTGAAAGCATGCCTAAGGCAACAATAATTTTTTTTCTCACACCCATCCCTACTACTGACTTTAACAAGAGACAAAAATGTCCAATAATTTATTAGCTGGCCTTCCTGTCTGGACTTCCAAGACTTTCAGCCAAATTTTCAGCATCGCCTCTTGGTTTGACAGTCTCCACCGTAAATTCAATCTTATGCAAAAGTACTGATTGCTTTCCGTTCCACCAGATGGTGTATGAAGGATGAAAGTCTACCTCTGATAGTGCTGGTTTTGTGTGCTGGTCCTTGTGTGTAAGCATGTATATGAGGTGTTTTCCTACTTACCACAAAAAAGTGAGTTCCATTCAAGACATTATAATTGCAGCTCTACTGCACTGACCAGAGTGAAGTCCCTCTTGGATAACTTCAGAAAGCTGCAGTTTGCAGTTCACTGCAACCTTCAATCCTAGGTCTTCTTTAGCCTATTTAGTCCAGTGTGCAACAAGCATGGCATATTTGTGGCTATGATGGAAGTAATTGCCTTTTTCAAGCTCTTTAATAAGTGATAGCCGTCATTAAGGTCATCTAGAAATGACTGAACAAAAAGTCATTGGTCAGTATGAGAGTTCATATTTTCTTGCTGCCATTACCATTAAACTTGCTGCCATTACCATTAGGGAAAAAAAGTGCCTTTTGTCTGGGGACATCCCACACGAAGAACCAACTAAAAATCCCGTTACCTTATCTGCCAGCTTCATCAACAGGGATGTACTGAGTTCTTTGCTGGTGAGTGCTTTACCATCCTTGAGAAAAATGGAATCAGATTTCACTGAGATGTACAAGAAAACGGACTAAACTGATGAAATATGGGTAGGGTATTATCAAAGCCTCTGAAATGATGGTGAGCTTTACCTCCTTCTCTCTAATATGTAGTTTGCGTTTCCTGCTAGTCACAACCAGTGCCACGGCTGGCTATCAGTGAAGGTAGCTGGAGGACTGCCGAGCAGTAGTTGAAGGTGCAGAGCTAGTAAACTGCTCAGCAGAAGTCATTGCTACTCTCTGAGTTTCATTTCTCAAAGTTCCAAACTAGCCAAATGAGAACTTAATTACGTTATTTCATAATGTTACAGATGAGTTCAGGTGAACAATGAGTTCAGGTGAACAATGAGTTCTTCCTCTCTCCTGGGATGCCTGCAAGGTGGAAACTAGACTGGTAGACACATTTCCTATGACTTTTCTAATCAAGCAATGAATACAGGAGAATTGTACCACTTCTTAAAGAAAGAAAAGACAATTTTAGCTGTTCCAGTTTCAGAGCAAAGCTTGAAAATGCAGAGCAGGTAGAGTCCAATGGTTCCAAAATCAGATGGCAAATACAGAAATGCTGACTTTGCTATGATTTTAAAAGCTTCTTATTTTAAGCTGAGAGCCAAATGTGAGAGGGAGCATAGGCTGCTGCTTTTGTGATATGCTTTCATCTCTAGGGCTTCACAGATGATGCAATGGCAATTGGTATGGAGATACATGACTTTTGGCATTATTGATCATGTCTACACTATCAGACATGATCAATAAGCTAACTGGCAAATGCCTAATCCCAGCATGCATTAGGTTTTAGCAAGCAACACAGTCAGAGCAATTTGGGGTCACTTTTGGTTTTGGTTTAGGAGAATTATGAGGGGTTTATTGGGTTCTATTTGTTAAACTAATATTACCCAATGGCGATAAGAAGATAAAAATAAACTTCACGAACAAGTTATAAAAGTGTCAACTCTTTGTCTCAGTGTTCCCTATATTTTAAAGATGAAATTTTGTTTATCCATGAGTCTCTTCTCTACATGTTCTCACTCAGTTTATGACTTGAAGGACATCTGAGAACAACGTGGGTGAGTAAGACAGAGGCCAGCTGCTTGTGGCAAATAACTTAAAGCACCAAGAGTTAGAAGTAAAAATAACAATGAGGCTACTGTGTTCAAGCTATTAGCAAAAAAGGCCAAAATTGGACTTTCACTGAAGTCAAAGCATCCCTCAAAAAGGCCCATGTACAATTTGACCCGGTGTATATTTTTAGTTATTCACAAAACTTGACATAAACACTGTCTACATTTATCGGGTACAATCTCTTGCAAAAACTCCCATGTGACCTAGTACATTTCCAGAAGATAACAAGGATATATCAAGATCATATTTGAAAAAAAAGAGTATTTGGCTTAATAATATTTTTCGGAATATACAAAAATGCATGTGAACATTATTCTACCCACAGTGTCAGTATTGTTCTGCACATAGCAGCTCTCAGAAAAAGCACAGGTAGCAAAACTTCATTTCCCCAAAATGCACTTCAATATATTTTAAGTATAAAAACCTAATTTAAAATAATGTCAGCATCTTTTGCCTGTAGAAAATGAGGCTCAGCATCTTTAAATTATTTAAGAGTTCCTTAGAGAGTCAGTTGTGCTTATAATGTCAGATTTTCTCAAAGAAATGGAAAGAGCAAAGCAAAGTGTTGAATAAGGACTTCCTGTGTGATTTTACCAAGTTATTTTTTACTGCCTGTAATTGAAGCAGCATTCACACCTCACACCATTTTAGCCAAAAATATATGTTGTATAACTGCAACTTGTTTTACTTGGTTTTGTTTCTTTTTTTTCTTTCTGTTTTATAAATAGACTAACTCTACTGAACTGCTCTTTTCCCCATGAGGATTCATTCACAAATAAATACGAGCTCTATCAAGATTCAGTTGAAAGTACACTTGTACAAGGGCTTACAAATTCTATGTATGTCTCCTCCTAAAAGGAAAAATATAAACTATTTTTTATAAACTGTTTCAAAGGAAAGCGCTTACTATTACCATCTCCAGTATAGTTTGTTTCCCTTATTGTGGTAGAAGGACCAGAGCTAATACTCGTAAAGCCACCTTAGCAGTTTATATTCAAACAAATGATGAATGGTAGGATTTGTACGGTGTCACATCAGTGTCATAGTCTATCACTACAAGTGTATTTTCAAGATATAGCCAAAAACTTTATCCTAGTATCAGCGATAATATTAGGCTAGATGAAAATAAAGATTCTTTTTAGTGTTGTCTTTTAAATTTTCATAGTGTTATCTTTTTTTTGCTAGGCATTTTGGAGACCTCTGGATAAAACAAAGTTTGTGCAAGATGTGTTATATTTTTCCATGTTTAAGTCTCAATTTATCTTTTTTTAAAAATGGGCTTCCCAAGCACCAGAGTTTTATCAGTAGAATAGATTAAGGAGGTGAGAAATGATAAATTATAAACATTGGAAGAGTGCCAGGTGCATATTTTTATTCAAATACTCTATACACTTGCCACACTTTGTCTTAACTTAGATGTCTCTTTCTAATTTAATGAGATCTCACAATTCCTAAAACCAAATGGAAAGCTTCATCTGTGGTCTGAACCTGTCTTTAATACCACCATTCAGTTGTTGCAATTAGAAATTTGGCATGCACTTAACTGCATGAATTTACTGAGGAAAGTCTGCATAGGGATGCATTCCTGTTTTCTGCATCTAGCCGCACCAACATGCTGATCAGCAGTACCTCATGTTCTCTCTGCAACTTAGATATTTCTTATGTCTCTGTAATTAAAAAAAAAAAACAAAAAAAACCAAAAAGGAATTACCAATCTGTCTTTGCTTTGAGCCTCTTTCAGTACTAATGAGGAAATTAGAGTACACAGAGAACATCTATCATAGCAAGGAGAACAGGTCAGCTCCTACTTTACCTCAAAACACCTTGCACTGGCACACCATGTACCGTCTGTGCCTGAAACACTTTGTATTTGAACTAGAGCACAAGCTCCCTGGGGAAGCGGTGCATAACTTCATTTGATTTTGATCTGAGTGCAGACATTATTGACTGTCTGTACACAACAAAAGGGATTGTAGCATTCATAATGTTAATATTCTGCAAAGGATTTCTCATTACCTGTACAAATAATGCTTCTTTTAAACAACAACAAAAAAAGACATCCTGAGTGTATTTACACAGTTCAGGTGATGACAGTCAGTGATCATACCCTCTGACCAAAGGAGCTTTGGGCAGCAGTCCTGGCATCTGAGCTCAGGCCTCTCTACTTTCACTCACAGGCTGTCAGGTGTTGAAACTCACCCCGAGCCACACTTCACTGCTGCCAATGTACGGCCGCTCCTGCAGACAGGAGCTTGTCTGCAGGGTCGACCATTCTCCACTCCCCAGCACTGCTCAGAAGCTTAGCTCTGGGTCTGAGGACTGTCCTTTACAGAGTAAGCTGCAGGCTGAATATTTTTAAATGGATCTGGATATTGTGAATCACAGAGCAGCAGCAGGAGTAAGAAAAAATCAGATGACAGAAATCTGTGTCATTGTTTCATGTGTTGTATTCACCATGGATAGATTTTTCTACTAACTCTTCTCTTAACTTTAACTAACATGTTAAGTATTCTATGCCCAGTGGGGTGAAATACAATCAGATAATTTGCTATGAAAGGTAACATTTTTTGCTGTTTAGAGATCAGCCAACTCACAGCTGCCACAGGGTCTTAGATTAACGAGGGACTGAAGACCCAATACATGCACCACTCACTCATCTCTTGCTCTCATTCTTTGACTTTAATATACAATTTGAGATTATGTTGTATGGAACTAAATGGCTCAAGGCAGATGCTTAGCTTTAACCTTTCCATTGTACATTGAAACCTTACACTTTATTCACACAGAATTTGGAAGCTGGGTAGATTTGAAATTATTCATTATTTCCTGGGAGCAAAAATGAATCACATATTCCTGAATTCAGCTGGACCACCATTTCTTGCTTCATACTTCAACTTCCTCCTTTTCCCTCAACAAATGATTTGATAACACAGGAGAATAGGGAAAAATTATTCAGATTCTAGCATTAACCTTGGGCTGAACTGTTTTGCCTTCCCTTTTTTATCTCTCCCACCTTTAATTCAGACTTCTCCAGACATCTCCTCTAAGTATTGTGCCAGTCTCATCTGGTGCAAAATAGTGAAGCTACACTGAAAGACACTATTCATTTAGATAGCTATGGATTCCTTAGCTTTCATTTTAGTGCCTGACTTCAGCTTCTGCATGTTCCCTTCTCCTCCATCCCGCATCAGTATGCTGGCTGTGACACCACCCCTCTTGGCATTGCAAAAAGGATGCCTTCTTTGTCTAGATCACTTGCAGCAGTGCTTGGACAGAAAAGGGGCCTTTGAAGTGAATTAATGGCTTCTTTCAAAACCTCTCCACATTTCAGAAAACAGGTTGATCGTTTTGGTAGTAAGTTCAGTCAGAGAAATGATTAGAGAGGATAGCAGAAGAAATATTTTGATTTATTCTATTTCTTTGCTAGCCTCATCTTGCTATTGTCATTTTTATTATTTTCATCTATCGAAGTAGAAGAATGTTCCCATTGCCATCTCTTACTACACAATACAAAATAGCTTTTTCTTAGTGTACCATGTCATATTTTGTATGTATTCATTGTAACTTTTCTGTCAAAAAATCTTGAACATATGCTTGAGAATTTATTCAAAGGTTGTCATAAAAGGAATGAGAAGGTATAGTACTTTCAGTTTGAAAATGGCACTTGAAAAAGATCGCAGAACATGTGTGGGAATCCCAAAATGTGTTTACAGAGTTCTCCATCAGCACTAAGTTTTGTCTCTGTCTACACCTTGGTTTAGTTGAACTAATTTTGTTTGCATATAGCAAAACATCTTGAAAGATGCCAGAGGAATTTTTTTTTTTCCATAATGAGGAGAGCTAAAAAGTATTGATTGAATAAGAAAACCCAACGAGTAACAACTGCACATTTTGGATGCCAGCCAATTTTTAACCCAGTTTTTAGGCTGGAATAGCAATGTGTAATCTCCCAGTGGTAGCTTTAAGAGATGAGTTTACAAGATATAATCCAATGACCTCATATCATAGCCAATGTTTAATGAAAATTATTTCCTATATTCAAATGAATCTATTTCTAAAGTGTGTACAAAAGTCAGAAGATTCCAAATAATCTCTCTGAGCTTCACCACAGGGTGAATTAGAAATAATTTAATGTGCAATATGCATTAAGAATCACAATCTTTAGCAAAGAGCACCACGTACTGATTTCACAGTTTGCAGAGCACATAACACAGAAAAAAAGAGTGGGGAAGGCAATGCATCTCTGTACACAAACACTCCACTCCCAGTTTAAATGAAATGGTGTGCATAAACATGCATAAAGACTTTGCGCCTATGACTTGATACTTTCAGCATCTCCAAGCACCGGCATAAGTTTTATTCAGCATGCCTGCAAAAAAAGTTGTGATTTTGAAATAGGTGAAGAGAAACACATTAAAATATGTGGTTTGACTCTCCTTATCTAAAAACGTTTTAAACTGTTATTTTTTTGTAAAGAAACCTTTTCCCCAAGGATGAAAAAAGTCTTCCCCAAAACCCCACAATGTGTCTTCGGTTTTGTTTTCTAGGAGCCTTTCTATTATCTTGTCCGTAAGATTCTGTGTCTTGCAGAATATATATATAATACGGTGATGTCTCTCAAGGCCATCGAGTTCTTTCTATGTACCCTGCTGCATCTACCTTTTAACTTTATTTAAAAATCCAGCAAGATCATTTCCAAAATTTGTTTTCGATGGACTCTATTCAGATTTTACAATCTGAACTGAAAAAGAGCCCCTTGAACAATTGTTGCTTATTCTGCAGAAAACTTTTACTCCTGGTTCAAATTTTGATCCATTATGTCTGACTTAGATAATCATTACCCTTTTCATGCTATAGTGTTTTTACCAATGCCCAGATTGCAGATTGGACATTATTGCAGTTTCTTCACCCATATTTTTGTAAAAGACCAGTAAAGTAAATTTGGAGTCCTCTATGACAATGTATATTTTCTGAAGAGGATAGTTTTTCATAAAAAATAATCTGATACCATAAGTTCTATTTCACATACAAGATGTCTGGAAACATTAATGCAATTTTTTCCTCTAAGCCTTTCTACATTCCTGTCATGACAGAAATTAGCTGAAGAGTAGTCATCATAAAGTGCTATTTGTCAATGTTCAGAGAAAAGAATATGGAACAGGTCTCAGTAGTATGAACGATTGTGAAGAATTAACAACATACAGTACATGTGAATTTTATAGTTTATGTTACGATGTGCTGTGGATGCTTTGTGCTATGTTATTCGAAGACATAAATGATGCTTAAAATGGATGAGGAGTATTTTCTAAGTCATCAACGGCCTTAGAGGTAACTACTCAGTTGAAAGATTTCCTTTGATGAAGACGGTTCTGTAAAGAGCAAGTAGTGCAAATACTGTGGAATATCAACAGTTCAGAGGTTTTGCTGGATTTTAGTACAATCATCTGTTCACTGAAATATTTTAAACTTGAAATGAAGATTAAACATATTTTCCAGTGCTTTTTTAAAAACACCAAAACACTATATAAAACTTGGAAATAACTCAACTGTTTCAAGAGTGAGAATACAAACAAGCTTTAACTGTTAATAAAACTGTTAATAAAAAGTTAACATGAAATACTGAACTATGCTGCAAAATATAAATGAGAATGACAAGGTACAGGACGTGGTACTCTCTGGTTATTTACACTTCTCTCCTCTAAGACAGGGCAAACTCCTCAATCTAAGTTACAGTACAGATGACGCTAAGATATATTGAATCCATAGCTTTTGAGTGAGATACAGTTTTCTGATTTTAAGCCTTCTTCCAGGGCCACATGATACAATTTAATGATTATAATGCAAGTAGAAACAAAATAAAAATAAAAATATTTGTCTGTCTTTGATATCACATGATCTTCTTTTTTTTTCTGATTAAATATTTGAAAACTGACAATTAATTCGGGCAACTATAATTCTACATTTCTGTTGTGCTGGTAAAGCATCTGTTTCCTCAGGACTGGAATCACATTCTAGAGAAGCACAAAATTTAAGGCTTTTCCTCATAGTATTATATTTTTAGCATTGATTTTACCCCACCATATTTTCATTATCATCTAAAGGTATTTTAGCACTTAATAATATCCACTCCGTAGAATAGGTTGTTTAAACTTTCAGCTTCAACCAGAACACAATGTGCTGACTCTGAAAGGAAAAGGGGGAGACATCTTTTTTCTTCTGGGGGAACTCCTTACTTCTGCTTGTTACAGCAATTCTTTCCATACCCAACGCTAAGGAAGCGCCACTGATTTAAAATAGCGCTTTCTATTTAAAATAGCTCAAGTATAGCAATTTATGCTATACTAATTTATGGAAGTTCTTGTTTCTCAACTGAAGGATTTT
>VZTA01014830.1:0-12275 GCA_013398855.1 Mohoua ochrocephala
AACCATTCTGGAATTCCATGAATTCAACCCACCGCAATTCCCGAGGGTGCAAACGTGGGAAGCTGGGGCTCAGCAGAGCTCCTGGAGCAGCTTGAGCCGGGCTTTGCTGAGCTGCGCCTCTCCCAGATCCGGACTCACGCAGGATTTCACTGCAGCAAAGCTGATTGATAAACACTTAAAAATATTTTCCAATCTTTCAGCTGCTGCCAGCAGCTCCATACTGCGAAAAACGTAAAGAAATCTGCCAGAGCCTTCCTCGGTTTGGTCAGGCGCTTGGAAGGGAAAGTTAAATAAAGAGAGGAACCAGGCGGCCTCATTTACAGCTCGTTTGCAGGTGCGAGCTCTAATTAAGCACTTCAAGGGGCGGGACACCGAGGTGGGGAGTTTATTGAGCGCTTGGTTAACTATTCAATTAGTCCGGGTGTTTTGCGAGCCGGTAGAATTCTAATTCACGGGAGGATCAATGGCTTGATTTAGAAGAAAATATAACATAAACCTTGAATTCCGAGAGCGGTTCGAGGGAAGTAATTATCACAAATTGATTTTGTTACCATCGTCATCGCCGATATTCTTCTCATCGGGTAAATACTGCTGGAGAGCTCTGAGGAGGCTTTAGGATTTGCCATTGAAATAAGCTTTGCTTCCTCAGATTAGTATTTTAAGCGGCAATTGATAAATTTAATTAAAATTGGCTTAAATATCAAAGGGTGATTCCTTAGGAAACACCAACCTCGTGCTCCATGGGCGGGGACACTTCCACTGTCCCAGGGTGCTCCAGCCTGGCCTCGGACACTTCCAGGGATCCAGGGGCAGCCACGGCTGCTCTGGGCAGTGGATGAGGAAAAATGTACCTGGGACACCAGGAGGAAACTCCTTCCCGGGAGTCAGGAATCATCCCCGGGTGCTCCAATAGCTCATCCCTGCGTTTCCAGCTGGGGAAACTGAGGCACGGGGGATGCCGAGCAGCAGAGCTCTGGGATCCGGCGCCTGCTCCCCTTTTCCAGCTGCTCTTCCCCGGCTTTGCCAGGTCCCTGTCCCCGTGCTGCCCGGCCGGGCAGGGAGGGAGAGTCAGCCACGGCAGCTGAGAGAGGGATCTGGGAAGGAAACTGCCGAAGCTGGAGGGTTTCTTTAAGGAAAAAGCCGGAATGATTTTGCTGGGTTTGGGTTTGGTTTTTTTTCCCCTCCAGAAAAAGATTGAAATGAAGGGCAGGAGAGATTTGGGAATTAATCCCCTTCTCCACAGAAGCTGTTCTGATGCTTCCCGTGCCGTAACAAATCAGCGGGGATTAAAAACCCTGTCACTTGTGTAAAACTTCTGCCAGGATTGGATTCACCCCTCCGGCTTAGCTGGGCCAGAGGGATGAGCCTGATGGACACACAGCCGAGCTTCCCCTGTCCTCCCTCGGGCAGGGATGTTCCCTGGAACCACCCAGCCCTTCCCGGGCACACACAGGGAGCTGGAGCCCTCAGCAGATGGAATCAGGGCGTTTCCAGGTCCTGAGTGGCACAGAGTGGATTGTTCTGGCACAGGGAGCAGCTGCACCGGGGAATAAATGTGGATACATGAGGAGAGCAGGAGATGGGAGATCAGGGAAAGGTTCTGCCCCCAGAGGGTGCTGGCACTGCCCAGGCTCCCCAGGGAATGGGCATGGCCCCGAGGCTGCCAGAGCTCCAGGGGCGTTTGGGCAGCGCTGCCAGGGATGCCCAGGGTGGGGTTGTTGGGGTGTCTGGGCAGGGCCAGGGGCTGGGCTGGGTGATCCCTGTGGGTCCCTCCCAGCTCAGGATATTCCAGGATTCTGTGATCTCACTCAGGGGGGTGATGCCTTGAGTGGCCCCTAAAGCACAGAGCCCAGACAGGAATAAGAGAATAAAAGGAGGGATTTATTTGAAGGCCTTCAAAGGCCCACCCTGGGCAGTGCAGAGGCCCCACCCCAGATGGACCCTGGCTCACGGGTTCTTCACCCTTTGATCAGTTGGGTTCATTTGCATCTCAGGGTTCATTCTCCAATGATCCCCTCAGTCCATGATGGAATCACCCCGAGTTTGCCCCCCTTGAGAGGCTTTGAGTTGCCACCTTTGGGGCCCGGTGTCCTTGGAGTGGAAGCTGCAGAGGTTTGTTGTGTGTGAGCAGCAGGAGAGAACAGCAGCTCCCAGGGCACAGGAACTGCAGAGTCACACACCAGGCAGGGCAGGGCTTGGAAAACAGAAAAGTTCAACCCTGAGGCATTGGGGGAAATCCCAGTGGATTTCCAAAGCGTCCATTGCTGTTGATTTCTGGGGTTGTACAAATGGTTCAATCAGCTCTGAACGGGTCCTTGTTCTGCTCGTGTGGAGTTCATCCTTCCCTGGGAGGGTGGGGAGGGGCTGGGCTGGAATTCCCAGAGCAGCTGTGGCTGCCCCTGGATCCCTGGCAGTGCCCAAGGCCAGGTTGGACCTTGGGGCTTGGAGCAGCCTGGGACAGTGGGAGGTGTCCCTGCCATGGCACGGGTGGCACTGGGTGGGCTTTGAGGTCCCTTCTGGGGAGCTCACCCAGGCTCAGGTGGCCCCTGTTTGTCAGGAGAGAGGGAAGCAGGAAGAATTCCCGGTGCCACCGGGTTGGAAATTCTCCCTTTGCTCCTCCCGGACAAAATGACCTCAGGGCTCATCAAAGCCACGGAGTGGCCACTGAAACCAGGACCTGCCAGATGGGGCAGTTTTAGGTTCACACCTTGATTAAATCCCTTTTTGCCACGGATCTCACATTCCCGACTCCATCCCGAGGGCTGGAATGCCGGACTGAGCCCGCTGCCTTACAGACTGTTCTCCTGAAGGTCAGGAGCGCAGCAGTGACTGCAAACAGGCTTTAATCTCCCCCTTTCAGCCCTTTGATTGGGCTGACATTTCCCAGGGCGGGAGGCGAGGCGGAGGTTTGGGGTGGATTTGTGTTCGGGACGAGATGAGAACGTTCCGATGCCTCGTGAGGAAGAGCCCGGCAGCGATCCCGGAGCTCGCCGGGGAGGAAGGAGACGGCAGCTCCTTCCTGCTAAGCAGAGCTGGAGTGATTGGCAGCACACGGATCAGCAAAGGGAGCTCGGAATCGCGGTGCATGAAGGCTTTTGCCTCTGCTGACTCTGGTTTGCTGTCAATCACTTGCCGTTCCTCGGGCTGGGAAGAGATTCCGGGCGTTCTCTCCCTGGAATCCGTCTGTCCTCAGCAGCTTTTGTATCCTAAGGATTGTCTCGGGTTGGTTTGATCCCGCACTTGAAAGCCTTCCTGTGATATCCTAAACGCCTGAATATCCATAAATTAATGAGAGCAGGGAAGAGGAACAGGAGAAGCTCCATCTCCCAACTCCTCTCCGCGTGTTTCAGTTGTTTTGTGTCACTGGATGAGGTGAAATCCACAGCACAATTACAGCTGGGTGGGAGAAAACCCCGAGGATCCTTCCCTGAGCTTCCCCAAATAAACTCCAGGGCAGGGGTTGGGACTGGATGGGCTTTAAGGTCCTTTTCACCCCAAACCCTTCTGTAACTCCATAAAACCAGAATAATTTATATTTTCTTTTGGCTATCAGGAGCTTCTTAAGAAAATTTCCTGTGCTGCTGCAGGAGATGCTTCCTGGTGCTGTCTGAGCTGATTGTACTGAAATCAAATCCGAAATCATTAACAGAGGATCACTCTTGGTAAACTCAGCTTTCCTGCTCTTGGAATTCCTCTGCCAGGCAAATACGTTGGGATAAAAAGAAGAAAAGAGTCCTGGATCGGGTCCCAAGGAAACACAGCTGAGCATAAAGCTACAGCTCAGGCTCCAGCAGCTGATTCCCTTTCCCTTTCCCCTCCCCCTTCCCTTTCATGGTTTCATGGAATCCCAGACTGGTTTGGGTTGGAAGGGACCTTAAACCCCCCCCAGTGCCACCCCTGCCATGGCAGGGACACCTCCCACTGTCCCAGGCTGCTCCAAGCCCCAATGTCCAACCTGGCCTTGGGCATTTCATTTATTTCTGAATAATTTCCCCAAATCGAGGAGGATTTGTACAGTTACGAGCACAGCTTGTGCATTTTTAAGGACCAGGAGGTAAAAACCCCTCCCAGAACCGTGGAGGTCTCCCCAAAATGCTGCATTTTCCATCCCGGGCTGGTGGCAGAGCCCGGAGCGGGTCCTGCCCGATGCTCAAGGTTAATTAACCACGGTTAATTAACCACGGGGGCTTCGTGGCTAACGAGGGCCGTTTGTGAAGCCATCCCGCGCTCCCCGAGGAGCAGAGTTCCCGTTCCCTGGAGCTCAGCCGTGGCTGGGATGCCGGATTTGGAGGAGTGACAGCGGCGTTTGGAGGTCGAGCACTGTGAAACGAAGCGTGGCCGCTCCAGCGCTCAGCTGACCCCTCACTTGGCCTCGTCTGGAGCAGCTTTTAGTCAGTGCTGATTTATCTGGGAGGGACACAGAGGGCTTGGGAAGGGGCTGGGCAAGTGCCGGGCTGAGCTCTGGCGCTGGCATTTGCCGGCTTCAGTTCCAGCTGCTCAGGTCCAGCTGCAAGTGCCGAGAGCCTCTCCTGTGGGATCTCCAGCTCTGGGACACTTGGTGGTGCTGGCTGGAGAAGGAGCGAGTTCGGGGTGTGTGCAGGGTGACACTAACTCTGGCTGGTTAACAGAGGGTCTGTGCCAACCTGGAATGGTGGGAATTTCACCGGAGAGGGGAAATGGCTCTGCTGAAGCAAGCAGAGGAGATCACAGGAGATGGCAGCAGCAGCAGCAGCTTCAAATAATCGTCGTTCTGCTGATGTTTCCCTTTAGGAGGTGGTGCGAGGGTTTCTGTTCCAAAGAAGATTCTTGCATGGCCGGAAGCGTACAGGGAAGTTATGAAACATTTATTTGTGGCTTCTGAGCAGAAAAGAGGGAGGAAAAGAGTCAGGGACACCTTCCCCTATCCCAGGTTGCTCCAAGCCCCCCATCCAGCCTGGCCTGGAACTCATCCATGGCTCAGTGGCTTCTCCTCTGCCCGGGAGTTTCTGGGAGGGGCGCAGGAGCTCGGCTGTTGTGCTCGGGGTCTCTCCCTGGTTCTCGGTGTCCAAATACGTCTCCAAACCCTGAGTAACTTTTCAGCTGCTCTTCAGCAGCTTCACATCCTTTAAATCAATCCCCCCAAGGGCATTTGCCCACCCAGACTGTGGGTGCTGATGGATTCCAGCGTGTGATTCGGGTGTTTGAGCACCGCAGCAGCGGGCCCCGACGTTCACACGATTCCGAGCGCGAGCGCGGCCACGAGATTCATTTCCATGGCCCCAATGACGGTGAAGTTTATAAAGTTAAAATGAAGTTGATAGGGTTAAAATATTTCTAAAATCATGGTAGCTAAAGTAGGCCTTGGGGACAGGAGTGATTATGCATTGTCTCAGTAGAATCATGTGCACCCACCTGTGTGTACCCACCTAAATAGTAGATAAAATCAATATATGGGAAAGGGACTGAAAACTCATGCTTGGGTGAAAACAATGTATAACAATAAAACAATATCAATTTAATGATTAACATATGATTATACAACAGTTATGTAAAGGAAGAGTATAAAAATGTATCCAACTCGAACCCATGTTGGAGTCAGATTTGGGTTTATCTGTACCCCGACTCCCAGAGCTCTTCAATAAAAGCACCTGCATAGAATCACCCAGTGATTCTGTGTTTCTATGCTAACAGAGTGTCCCAGTCCAGCACCAGTCTGTCCTGGAGGTTGTTTCGTTGGAGGATTTTTGGGTGGGAAGCTCCTTTGTTCCCCGTTTCTGTGCTGTCCCTCCCCGGGGCAGCACCTCAGCCCTGCCCATTTCCTCCTGGCATTTTTGGCTGCACTTGCCTCGTGCAGGCAGCAAATTCCCCGTCATGGCTTGGTTTGTTCCACCAGAAGTGGCTCCTTTACACCCCTCAGAGCTCTGGGAATGCTCAGGAAATCCCACTGGAGGCCAAAACAGCCTCCAGAGCTGGTGCTGAGGGTGAGGGGTCTCTGGGCAGGGCTGCATCCACAGGTCTGGGCTTCTCTTCCTTCCAGGAGGCTTCAAAAGCCTCGTAAATAAATCTTTGCTTTGTGTTTTGGGAGAGGGGAAGGTTCCCTTCTCCCTGCCCCTGCTGGGGTGGGGGCTGCTGGTTTCCTGTTGCCCCTTGGGGTCACGGCATGGGAACCTCTCCCTGCTTGGAAGCTCCATGATGGAGAACAGCCCCATTGCTCCAGGGGGGTCCAAATAATTGGGAAGGAATTCCTGGCTGGGAGGGTGGGGAGGGGCCGGGCTGGAATTGCCAGAGCAGCTGTGGCTGCCCCTGGATCCCTGGCAGTGCCCAAGGCCAGGTTGGACATTGGGGCTTGGAGCAGCCTGGGACAGTGGGAGGTGTCCCTGCCCATGGCAGGGGTGGCGCTGGGTGGGATTTGAGGTCCCTCCAACCCAAACCATTCCGGGATTCTGGGATTTGTGGCTCCAGCTTTGGCTCTCTCAGGTTTTTAGGGATGTGCAGCCCCCAGGTTTCTGTGGCTGATGAGGTGAGGAGCAGCTGGGCTCCAAAGAGGAAATCCATGAATCTCTCTGCTGCTGGTAGGAAATGCTTTAAAGGGAGGGGAATAACCTGCGTGGGGGAAATCGCTGTCCCCTTATCCTGAAAATGCCTCTCTTGCTTTCCTTTGAGCTCCACCAAACCAGCGGAACCGTCACTGCTGCAGTCAGGACTGGGTTTTTATGATCTGTGACACGAATTCATGCTGGCACACGTGGCTTTGGAATTCTGCTGTTCCCGTCTCAGCCCACGCAAACCGAGAGTTGTGGCTTCTGCCTGTGATTTCAGCGACTGATTAAAAAAAAATCCCTGGCAAAGCGTTGCCTGGGAGGATGCAGCCCTGACTTCAGAGCCATCAAATGGGAAACATTGTTCTCTTTAGCGGAGGAACGCTTCATCCTGACCCTTGTGGCTCCCTCACTGTTTTAGGGCTTCTTTCATTGAAGAAGAAACGAGTTCTGTGTCTGCGCTCGGAACGTTTCCCTCGCTTTCCTGGGAGCTTGTTCCTCCTCACGCGTCTTCCTGAGGAATCTGACAGCTGAAGATTCTTTGGAAGCAAATTCAAACCCTTGTGCTCTCTTGCTGGCAATGACCTCCTGAAGCACTGGGAATGGTAGGAGGTGGAATTAATAATTCCCTTCCATCCTGCCCTTCCGAGGGGAGCGAGGCGGCCGGAGCCGCATTGTTTTAGTCCTCGGATTCGGTGGTTCGGCACCAAAGCAGGAGCTGAGAGAACTTTCCTCAGCATTATTTGGTTTCTGGTCTGCCACGGAGAGTGGAGGGAGCGGATTAAATCCTGGGAGATGGCTGCCAATCCATCCTGCACCTGGAGGGACAGAGAGCAGGGGCTGCTGTCTCCCCTCGTGTGAGCTCCGTGTTCGTTCCCTCCCTGGGATGGGGATACAATTTCCGGCCTTCTCGGATTGCCCAGGAGCCCCTCGGCCCATCTGGGTGGCGACTCCTCGTTTTTGGGAGCTTGAATTCATGTGGATGAAGACGAAGCTCCCGGAGTTGGGCTTTCAGTGTTTCTGTGCTGTTCAGCAGCAGCTCTGAGGAGGTGAAGGCGTTTGAGCAGCTCAGGGCAGTGTTGCAGCTTCTCCTCAGATGTTTCCTGCTCCAGCAAGGGGCTGATTCCATGTTTCTTCCAGAGGGTGAGTCCAGGAGCCCTTCCTCCCACAGAATCATCAAGGTTGGAAGAGACCTTCGAGATCCCTGAGTCCCACCATCACCCCAGCACTGCCAGAGCCACCCCTGAGCCACGTCCCCAAGTGCCACATCCAGGTGTCCCCTGAACGCTTCTGGAGTGGAACAAGATGGGCTTTAAGGTCCCTTCCAACCCAGACCATTCCATGATTTCATGAGGAAATTCCTGCTGCTGTCCCACCTGAGCTTCCCCTGGCCCAGCCTGAGGCCGTTCCCTCTCCTCCTGTCCCTGTTCCCTGGGAGCAGAGCCCGACCCCCCCCGGCTGCCCCCTCCTGTCAGGGACTTGTGCAGAGCCACAAGATCTTCATTCGTGAGATGATGGTGATGCCAGGATGATTTTTTTGCCTTATTATAAACCCCTTTTCTATCCCCTCAGTGCTTTCAGCCCCCACACCTGTAACTCCCTCAGTCTCACACCCCGTGTCCCGCTCAGCCAGGAGCCCAAACACCCTGGGAGCCGCGGCTGAGGGTCAGACAGCCCCAGACACCAAGGGCCTCTCTGGAACACACCCTGGGAACTGAGACAGGCCCAGCCAGGGGGGAGATTCCTCAGCATGGGGGGATCCATTCGAGTCTCTCCCTGGGCAATCTTTGATAGATGTGCTCATTGGCAAGGCCTGGGAGTTGTACACACGATTTATGGGGTGGGGGCATTCCGGGGGCACTTGGGCGCGCTGCACTGGGACGGTGTGGGGCACCAAGGATCCTAAATAAACACCGAGGGAAAAACCCCTTTCCCTTTCACCGTGTCTGGCTCTGCATTTTAAGACCAGGAAAAGGCAACAATGGCACCAGCGAGGGAGCCCAGCCTCGTCCCACGGGTTCTGTGGGAATGCCTTGTCCTTGGAGTGAGACGGGACCCTCTGGGGTGGCTCTCCTTACGGGCCCTGGCTGAGCTGCAGGCCCGGGGTGTGCTCGGCACCTCCCAGGGATGGGGGATGTCATGAGAAGTCCCCTCGTGGCAGGCAGGGGCGAGGGGCAGCCCTGGGAGCTGCGGGCAGCTGCAGGGGAAGGGCTCGGGGGACGCCGAGGGCAGGGCACGAGCTCTGGAGCTGAATCCCAAATCAGCCCCGGCGGGAGGGGAGGGCAGGGCCCGACCCCTCGGTGACACCACAAGCGCTTCCCAGACCGCTAATTAAGGGTTTGATGGGCTCTCCGTGCCCTGGGAGCGCTCACAGGGAATTCAGCAGCGGGAGAAGGCGGCGCTGGAGCCCCTGGAGCCGAGGGATGGTCAGTGCCGTGTCCATAACGAGCTGTGGGGCCTCGAGGGACGTTCCTGGAGGGGTTTGGGTTCCACCATGCACAGAGAAGGTTCTGGTGCCACCAGTGCCTTGTACTGGTGTTGCCCCATGGTGCTGGTGTGCTACTGGGGCCAGGGGTGCCTGGGATTTTATGGTCATGGAATCATGGAATCACAGAATCACGGAATCGTGGAATCACAGAACAGTTTGGGCTGGAGTACCTTGGGACAGTGGGAGGTGTCCCTGCCCATGGCAGGGGTGGCACTGGGTGGGGTTTAAGGTCCCTTCCCACCCAAACCATTCTGGGATTCTCTGGAGTGGTCCTGCTGTTGAAGGGGCTGCCCAGAGAGGTTTGGAGTGCCCATCCCTGGAGGTGTACAAGGAATTCCTGGAGGTGGCACTCAGAGCTCTGGGCTGGGGACAAGGTGGGCATTGGGCACAGCTGGGACTCTGTGATCTCGGAGGGCTTTTCCAACCTCAGGGATCCTGGGATTCGGTGATTCCATGCCAGAGCAGCAGTTTGATGGTGCCTCCTCCTTTGTAGGGAGTTTGAAGGTGTTCTGGAAAAACGCACGTGAAAAGTCTGGAGCACGCGGAGGACAGACACAGCCCTCCTTCCTCTCTGGGGTTCCTGGCGGGAACACCCCACGTTTGGCTCGGTTTTATTTTAATTACGAATTTCATTCCCACTTTTCCATTTCCCAGCCACGGAGGTGGCTGGAAACACCGTGGGATTGTGTTGGATCTGCTGTCAGCGTGCAGGTGCAGCAGGCTGAAAACAGCAGCTTCCCTTGTTAAAGAGAGCAGCCGCCTCTAGGAAAAACTGCCCACGCTCTGCTCAGAGAGCATTTATAAATATTTACAGTATTTTCTGTCAGAAAATACATGGAAACAGCCATTTTGGGGATCATTAGGAAGTTAAAATCCAGGTGTCACCGCCATCATGGTTAAGTGAAGGGTGATGGAGAGCTCCTGGAACAGCTTTTGGGAACTCAGCATTCCTCTGTAGTCTGGTGTTGGTTCCCTGGAAATGTGGCACCGGGATAAAATCCCCTCTGGCAAAGCATGGCTGGGCTGGATCTGCTTTAACAGGGAGGGAGTTGTTATCCAAACCTGTAACCAGGAGGATTTTGGTGAGATTAGGAGCCGTCCATCACGGAGAGGTGGGAAATGAGCCCTGGATGTACAGAGGGGATCTGCACAGAGCACGGTCCCTGCCAAAGCCGTGCGGGGAATCCAACAGACCTGGTGTCTGGGGCTGACTTTATGCTGTGGATCCCCTATCGCCTGCTCCGTGCCCAGCCATGATTCCTGGGCCTTTCTGTGTCATTAAAATTGGGTGTGAGAGAAAGGAAAAAAAAAAAAAGCCAGAGGAACTTTTCCAAGCAGTTTTGCTCCAAGGACACACACCCTGCCCTGCGTTCCTGCTGCTGCACAGCAGAGGCACCTTCCTGCTTTCCCCGCCTCTGGGCTCCTTTTCTCGGCACAGACACACGCAGAGTTCAACTCCTTTGTTCCCCTGGCACTTTGGATTTTCCTTCTCCTNTTCCCCGCCTCTGGGCTCCTTTTCTCGGCACAGACACACGCAGAGTTCAGCTCCTTTGTTCCCCTGGCACTTTGGATTTTCCTCCTTCTCTCCTGGGCTGTTCAGAGCACCAGAACATCAGAACCTCCCTGGGAGCCCTCACACCTCGGCCCGGAGGGGCCTGAGAGAGAGAGAGAGAGAGAGAGAGAGAGCCCACACCCATGGAAAGGACTCTCAAACCTTCCCAGGTTTTCTCTCCACAGCGAGAGGTTTTATTATTTAGAATTATTCTTTTCCCATGTGTTTGGTAAATAAATAGGGTTTTTTTTTTCTCCTTTCACTTTCCTTTGAGGAATTTTTTCCCGACCCTGCTGGGGGAGGGGTGGCTGTACCCTGCCTTCTGTAGAGGAGCCGTTCCTCCCAGAGCCTTCCTCCAAAAATTTGTCTCAAACCAGGACACCTGGTTTTTCAGGAACAGGGCCAAAAACTGGGGAAAGCATCATCCAGAGTTGGCTGCACAGGAGCGAGGAGAGGGGGTGCTGAGGGCTCCCGTGCACAGCTACTCCACGAGATCCATGGGTGGCTCTTCCTTGGTTTCTGGTTCCCAGTTAACATCAGCTCCCCAAGGTGCACCCCACGTTGATTTTCTGCACGTCTCCGCTGCCACGAAGCGAGCAAGGCGGGTTTGGGAATGATGGCTTCAGCTGCTGTGGGTTTTAGGCTCCCAGGTTTGTTCACTGAACCAATCCTTCCTTGTCTCAGGGTGACGGAAACGCCCTGCAAATCCCGGTGCTGCCGGGGTCATTCCTGGGAATAACGCACGGCCCCGTCTCCTGAGAGGATGTTGAGATTCCCAAGGGTTGCTGCCAGGTCATCTTTCCCACACCTGCAGATTGAGGGTTTCTGGAAGCCTTTCAGGACGTGTGCCTGACTCGGGAGCACCAGGAGGGTGCTGCTGCCAAGGCTCCCTGCAAGCGGCTCCCCGGCTCCCCTCGTGTGCTGCTCTGTGGCTCCGTGAGGGAAAACATCCAGGTTTGCTGGGCAAATCCATGGGATCTCTGTTCCCAGAATTAAACATTGACGTGTCCAAGGCCGGGTTGGATGGAGCTTGGAGAAACCTGGTCTGTGGAAGGCGTCCCTGCCCATGGCACTGGATGGGATTTAAGGTCTTTTCCAACCCAAGCCATTCCAGGATTCCCTAAGAGCTGACTCTTGGGGAACCATGGAACCACCACAGAATCCCAGTTTGGGGTGGAAGGGGCCTTACAGCCCATCCATTTCCAAGCCTTTCCCCCAGACAGGGACCCCTCCCTCCATCCCAGGGTGCTCAGAGCTCCTCAGCTCCAATCCCTGCTTGTCGCTAAAGCTGGGATCCCTCAGGCTGTGGGGAAAGCGTTCCCTGCCTCCCCTGGAGCAGCTCTTTTGTTATTCATTAAATGCCTAAATAAATAATGCTCTGCTGTGCTGCTCCGGAGCCTTTTCCTCCCGTTAATTTGCCTATGAAAAGTTGGAAAATTAAAAAGTTTCGCACCCTCACTGGATATTTAATCCTCTTTCCCAGCACCTGTACAGGTTTCCTACCTCAAGGCCCCCGCTGCATAATTACCGTGCCCTGCTTCCATCCCGGGCTTTTGTTGGAGAAGGTTCTGGATGTTATCAGAAAACACCTTCTCTAATTTTAGTGTGCAAAATTCTAATTACAGTATGAATTTTTTATTTCCTAATTCTTCACCGTTTTTATTCGCCCTCTGGGTACCGGAGCATAATTAATTCTGCTTTCCTTTTTTTTTTTTCC
>VZTA01014842.1:12511-26204 GCA_013398855.1 Mohoua ochrocephala
ACAGAAAGGCACAGGAATCATGGCTGGGCATGGAGCAGGCGATAGGGGATGCACAGCATAAAGTCATCCCAAGACACATGCGGAAAATCGAACGCTTTTTTCTGGTGTCATGATCAGGCACAGCCATGCCGAGCGCTCCAAGAGCCGCCGCCCTCTTTCCAGGAGCTGCTGGGAGGCTCGGGCCGAATGCAGGCCGTAGGGAGGTGTGCAGATTCGTGATGGAGGGTTGGGAAGTGGAAAATGAGGTTCCCTTCCTTGTCTGGGGTTTGTCTGGTCATGGGAAGTCACAAAGTTCCCAACACTCCGGTGTTTTATGCGTTCCGTGCTGGGAGAGGCAGAGTGGCCGACTGCTAAGGTCATAACAGGAGGCACCAGAGCTGGGTGATCCTTTTTCTAGGCCAGGCTTGCTCCCAGAATTTTTGTATTCCCAGGAATTTGGTATTCCCAGAATGCTGGTTGCTCACTGTTTAAGTCCCTTGGTGGAGTGACAGTGAGCTTCTCTCAACACAACCTCTCCAAACCACTGGGAGAGTGGGAAGGCGCCATTTTGAAAACCGCCAGTGTGACTCTGGAGCTGAAATCTGAGTTCCAAAAGCCTTTCAAACAATCAGCATTTTGGCCAGGTCCTCCAGGTGTGAGACCTCGAGGTGAGCAACTCAGCGTCCCCTGGCCGAGGGGTGACAGAGGATCCCAGGCAGTGCCTGCGGTTTATACAGCAGGAAAAGGAGGATCGTGCTGTGCGTGTCTGGTCCTGCGCTCCTGGATCCCAGACTGGAGATGCCCCATGACAACACGAGACAAAACACAGCAGCCAATACGTAAATTTGCTCTGCTGAGCGCTGCACAGACACGGGGAAACGTGGAATTGTGGTGGCACTTTTTCACCAGAGATTCCTGAAACTCGGGGAAGCCTGCTTTTCCACTGCGGACAGGCTGGGAGCCTGCAAATCTAAAGAGAGTGGGGACAACTGCTGTGGGGTACGAATTCTGTTTTAAGGGTTCAGTGCGGGGAGGAGATTTGCCAGTCTGTGTATTCCTCCCATCCATCCACTTGGAAACGTGACCTCTTAAAGGAAAGCTGGGAAAAGCAATTGCTTTGACAGAAAAAAAATAAAAGGGAGGGGGGAGGAAAAAAAAGGAAAAAAACAAAACCAAAGAGAAACCAAACAACAACAACAACAACAACAACAAAAATCGCAGAACCATCTATTACCATGAGCCATCTCTTCAAAATGTGGGTGTTCGGCACCTGGCAGCCTATTTTCCAAGGATATACAGCAGCACAAGGCAGGATTGGCTCCGGAGCCACTCAAAGAGAAGTGTCAGGACCAGGCTGCTCTGAAAAAAGGGAGAAGAGAAAGGAGAAAATGACGGGGAAGAATGGCAGGGCGTCTAACACTTTGCATCTAATGCCTCCACATGGCTGCAAGTGCCGTGGCAATTTGGCCCCGATAGCACGGATGGAGGGATGTTGCTAACATATTGCTTCCTTGTCAAATGTCTCACTGGTTTTGCAGCCAAGTCTCCTGCCAGCGAGGCCGCAGCAGCGCCTCTCCGCTACTTTCATATGCAAAGAGGTTGTTAACTCAATTGCCAATAAAATTCTAGTGGGTGGAGAGGAGGACATCTGCCTGTCTAGTCCTGTGCTTGCCAACATGGTTCTTTTATTCCTCCAGAAGCTGCGAGCTCCGACTCGAGCTGGTATTTTGACAAGCATTTCTGTTTTCCTGACACAATGGGCAAAGTGGGCACAGATCTTGCGTGCCACTCGGAATATGTTTTCGGTGCCGTGATTTGCATCCCTCCCGGGAGGCGCGGCATGGCGCGGCNGAGGGGCTCGGGGTGCTGGGAGAGGCCGTGGAGGAGGGAGGAGAAGGGATGGGGATGGTGCCGAGGCGAAGGAGTTGTCGCGTCGGGAACCGCACAAACCCGTTTGCGTCGATGGCGCAACTCCGGGCTGCCGCAACCCCGGGGGCCCGGCGAAGCCAGGCTGCAGCCCCCTGGGGATGCTCCTCCGGAGAAAAGGGGGCTGATGGGGCATCTGGGCGCTCGGCACGGTCTCAAATCCGCCCTAGAGTGAAGTTGCAGCTGAAAATGAAAGGTACCCAGCGACTGGAGGTGGCAGCCTGGCCTGGCCACCAGCAGCGGGGTAGGTGGGCTTCATCCCCTGGGACTCCTAGCCAGGCAAGAGTATTCTCCCAGTGCTTTCCAGGCCCAAATTCCGGGTAATCTCTGCTTTCCTGGATGAGCCACCCCACTTTGGCACGTGGTTCGAGCTGCCAGAGGAGGCCGAGCAGCCGCAGGGATTTCTGTGGGAAAGGTTTAGGCACATCAGACTGTACAGATGGCCAGAGCCGGAGTCTCTCAGGTATCACACAGGGCACAATCAGCTCTCCTCCATCCTCCCCTTCCCCCGGCTCGCCCTGAGTGCCAACCCTGCTGCCAAGCCTCATAAATTATCCCTCAGCTCTCCAAGCACCGCTCCGCGGAGGGTGGGGAACCACGGTCCAACTGCTCCTGCAGCTGCCCAAGGGCACAGCAGCCACGCTGCTGCTCTGCCTTCACCCCCAAGAACCGGACCCCTCCCCTGGGGGGACCAGGGACCTCAAGGACAGCTAATTTCACGCCTTTTAAACCAGATTCCCTTTAGCACAAAAAGAAAAATAACAAGAGAAGTTTCTTATCTCCCTGGGGAATGTCTCGAGACTGGAGCAGTTTTATTATCTGGGTTAGTTTGACATCCGAGAGGAGAAGATTGTGATCTGAAATCTGCAGCGAGAAGGGGCTTAGTCAATGTCCTTCCCCACGTTCATAAATAAACGGCCAAGAAGAGATGCGTGTCACTTTGTTTTCCTTTACTGGGCTGAAGGTTCATCTGGAGAACAAAAGATCAGGAATTTATTGCCTTGTTAACTGTCTGGAGGCTTTTAATAAGGTGCCGTGTTACTCTGACCATCTCACCATCCTGTAATTTGATTATCCAGACGTTCTGGTTCTTAATTGATAATTAATTTGAATAACGTGCAAAGAATTGAATGATGGAAGGGAGAAGGAGAAACAGATGGTTGGTCTACGCAGCTAGAAAACATCGAACGGGGGAGAAAAACCACCGCATTTGGAGCGTAACAATAAACTTTGTTCCTCTCCAGGAAGGGACAATGGCATATGTTGTGGCTCACGTCTTCAAACTTCTGCCCTGGTAAGAGAAAGGAAGGGAGAGATGCAGCAGGAAAAGGTGGATGGCAAAACGTCTGAGGGCCGGAGAGCCGGCAGATGTGAAATCTGGCACTGCCTTCCCCGGGAGGGAGAGATCCGGGCCGTGCCGGTTGTTGGACGTGGTGCCGGTGTGGATGATCTCAAACTCCAGCTCTCCTCTCACGTGCAAAGCGGCAGAGGACACGGAGATGCAAAGCTGCAACATCAGGGGCTCTGTGCGGTGGCTCAGAAGGGATCTCTACATTTCATGTGCTCAGATTAATTCCTCACCTCTGAGTACGTAGATCCAACTCCAGGAAATGGAGAGCAGGGAAAATGGCACTGAAATGCCACTGTTTTCCTTCCTCCCCCCCTTACCACTGCAACGCCACTCCCTAAATCCTCGCTGCCTCTCCCAGCTCCTCATTCCCAGCCTCAAAATTCCCACCAACCAACAGACCTCTGGGTAGGACTTGGCTACCGGGGGTTCTGCAGAGGACACCAGCCCCTGCCTCGGCCTGTGCTCAGGAGTTCATTCCAGCAGGGAGCCGTGGGCAGCTGCTCCTGACCTCCTCCCTTCACCCAGAGACATTCCAGCCTCCCGATCGGGTGTTTTCCAAGCCACGGCCTCCAGAGCTCTTCCTTCTGGGGGTTTCTGGCCATCACACGGCTGAGCCTCCTGCAACGAGGAGCTTCACGAAAGCGTCTTTTCCTGGAACCAACACTCACTTTTTTCTTTAATTTTTTTTTTATTTTCCTGAAGGGGATGTTACTTAAACGTATTCATTCCTCCTTCAAGGGCAGACTGTACTTAGGGAGACAGCAGAGAGAGTTATGGCTGGAGGTAATTCAGGCTGCAGGAGGGAAAGAGGAACAAGTGAGAGATGTATCTTCCCCCATCCACCCACGGATGTCAGAGGCCCAGAGCCCTTGCACCACTGCAGAGATGGATCGGGAGCCCACAGACGCGTTGGCTTTATTCCACGGACTGGCCGTGGGTCTGAGAGCAGCAAAGCTCCCTGCGGGCTGCTCTTCCCTTCCTTGCTCCGAGCCAAATCGCCTTTCCCACGTGGAGGACGTGCAGGAGAAGTTGTCCCCACACCCTTGTGGCCAAAGCAGGGCTTGATCTCTATCCGTGAGCTGGGATTTCCAAAGGGGTCTGGCCGAGGTGAACAGGCTGGGAAGGGGATGCCCAAGGTCAAACATCAAACGCACTCCATTTTGGTAGGGCCTACAGAAACCGTTCCTTCCATTTTTTCCGGCTTTCCAACCCCTCCAGTGGGGTAAGGAACCAAAAAAAAACCTGATTAAAGAGGCTCTCATCGATGCAAATGGATTGCAACGGTTTTTAAAAGAGTTAAATTTGCAGCCTGAGCCACTTGGCAGAATCTCTGAAATCATTATTCTTTTATTCATAGCAGTAATAAATAATAATAAACCTAAACATCCCAATGGTCCCCACACCTCCTGCATCTCCCTAGCTGCAGATCTCGAACATGAATAATAATTACAGCTTATCAAATCAGCCCATGATTAGAGACAACAGAAAGACATTTCATATTGTTAACTTCCTCGCGCAAGAGGGGAGAAAAAAAAAAATCAGGTCATGGGGGTATTAAAAATTTATATCGCAGCATTTGACTTGACTCATCTCTTAAAAAGGGAAAAAAAAGCCAGCATGTATTATGTATTTAGGCAATTCCTTTTAAACCCTCTCCCGAATGAGCGCGAGATAGGCCAATAACTGGAGAGATGGATGGCTCCATCCGAGCCCGCGTGCATATTTCATACGCTCGCGGCCGCGCGCGCACGTGCAGACGCTCGGCGGGCACCCGCGCCCCCATGAAAAATCATATACCTCCAGAGACAGAGGTATAAATCTATTTATAGCCCTTAGCTGAAGGCAGATGCAGAGCTAATGCTAAAAAAAAATAAAAAAATTAAAAAAATTAAAAAATCCCTGCGCAGAGATCGCATCTTATTTAAATCTGGCAGCTTCAGAAGAGCCAACTTTTTTGCCAATTTTTTTGTGGAGTCGCAGCAACCTCAGCAGAGCTTGGTTCATTAGCTGCCTGATTCCTGTTTGTGTTTGCTGCCTGTGTTGTTTGTTTCTCTTTCCTTGGGTCATTTTTCTGGCTTTCGCGGGCCAGAAAATACCTAGGCAAGGGAAAATAGCAAGTCCTTGATGCCGTGGAGCACAGAGGAAGGAGTGGAATAAATCAACTCGAGCGAGAGGCTGGACTCTCATCTCATCTCTCAGGAGATCAGGATGTGGAACCAGCTCCTGCTTGGATGGTTTTCAGGACCCACATCGTGCCCCATTCCCCTGCTGGGGCTGCACATTTGCTCTGGGCAGGGGAGCCCTGCAGAGCCGGGGTCCCTGCGGGCAGGTTCCACCCCATCCCATCCCATCCCATCCCATCCCATCCCATCCCACGGATGTCTCTCCCGCAGGGACATCGCCGTCAGGAATATCCTGNTCCCATCCTATCCCATCCCATCCCATCCCACCCCATCCCACCCCCTGTCCTGCTAAAGATGTGCTCGAGCACTGCCCATTTCAAGGGGAAAATGAGCAATTTCAGTCAAAGCTGCCCAAGGCTGCCTCGACCTTGGTGGCCGCTCCAGCTGATGGAAGAAGAAGCCTCCACATCTCTCTGGGTGCCTCCTGGTTCCTCAGATCCTGGCTCAGAGTTTCCTCCAGCCCATCATGACTGCTCTGAAACCCAACCAGGATTCTCACACCGCTCAGGAAAAAACCCTTCCACACATTTCCACGCAAAAAATCCCCTTTTGGTGAGAGACGCGGTTCCACGCCCCGAGGGTGTCGGCACCACCTCTCCCCGAAATGCTGCTGGAAGTCTTGGACAGGCGAGTGCTGCAGCAAACGTCTCTGTGCACATGCCCTGGCACCAGCCCGCTCTTTTCAGGAGAGGTCAGCACATTTACATGGATGCTTTAATAGAGCAGCCGCCAAAATCTCCTCTAAGATGTTTTGAAAGCTTAAAAAAAAAAAAAAAAAAACAAAAAAAACCCCACCAACCAACAAAAACCAAAACCCCTCAAATATATTTTTTTTTTCAACATCTGCAGTCAATGAAAGGAGAGATGCAAATCTGCTGTCATTTGCATGCAAATTTTTTTACATCAAATCAGTGACAGAATGCACAATAAACACACTTTAAATTGAAATATTCCACGTTCACTTCCTCCTAGCCTTGCCTGCAGCTGGGATTCAATTTTCATGCACGGCTCCACACAGGTGACCGTCCTCCAGCGGCTCTGAAGCCAGGAAGAGTGTGGGAAAGATGGAATTACAGAGGCAAAGTAATTGCAACCAGCTCATGACTCAAAACCCAGCTGTCACGAGAGAGAGTAAAGATGAAGGTTCTTCAGAAATAAATGCTGTTGAAAGAGTCTGTATCTGTCTCAAAGCCTAAAGCATCCTTTATGATAATCACTAACATTTTGATCACAGGGAAATATGATAATCGCTCGCCCCGGAGTCCACGCAATCAGGAATAATAGCAAATATCTCTGTAAGGCTTGTTTGCTCCGGGCTTCGAACAACCCAGCCCGTGTACGGCGGCGCCGCAGGGGAGGGCAGCGCTCCCGGCGTCACTGCGGGGCTGGGCCAGGGCGGGCAGCCAGGGGAAGGGGTGGCTCGGGCCGTGTGGGACCTGCAGCGGGGCTGGAACGGAGCTGGGCTCCATCCCAGGGCCCACAGCCACCCTCCTGTGTCCCACTGCCAGCCCAGTTCCCAGCTCCAGGCCTGTACATCCCCGTTCCCCATCTATTCCCGTCTCCATCCGCAACCCTGTGTCAAGCCCCAAAGCCATCTCCATCCTCGTGTCCATCCCCATCTCCATCCCCACCTCCATCCCCATCTCCATCCTCATCCCCTTCCCCATCCATCCCTATCTCCATCCCTAACTCCATCTCTATTCCTACATCCATCCTCATCCCCTTACCCATCCATCCCCAGCTCCATCCCCAAACTCTTCTCCATCCCTATCCCCACCCCTATTCCTGTCCCCGTCTCCATCCTCATCCCCTTCCTCATCCATCCCCAGCTCCGTTTCCGTCCCTATCTTCATCCCCATTCCCTTCCCATCTCCATCTCCATCTCCATCTCCATCTCCATCTCCATGCCCATTCCCACCACCATCTCCATCTCCATCTCCATCCCCATCCCTATCCCCATTCCCTTCCCATCCCCATCTTCATCCCCATCCCCATCCCCATCCCCATTCCCATCCCCATTCCCACTCCCACCACCATCTCCATCCTCATCCATCCCCATCTCCTTCCTCCGCTCCCTCTCCACCCCTTCTGGACCCTGCTGGTTTCAACAACGTGCTCCAAGCCGTAGCTGGTGCCTCGCTTTTCCTACCAGGGAGAGCGCGTCCCGATGTCCGCCCCAAACCCTTCCTGCTGCAGTTTCAACCCTCTCACTCGTGTCATGCTTGGTCAGCTGAGCGTTTGTCTCCAGCAGCTCCCAGCTCTCCCCATCCCCATGGCACTGCACATCCATTGAGTCCATCCCAGCTTTCCCAGGGAGCGCCCATTCGCCGGGAGGGCAAACTGGGAAATCAATCCTTGGTGTTTTAATAGCCCGAGGCCAGCTGGGAACCCCTCGGTTGCCCCGGTGTGTTCCTCCCTGATGCTGTGGGAGCAGGGCAGGTTGCCAGGGCTGGTTCCAGATGCACGGCTGGAGGGGTGGGAGCATTTGGAAGTGGCCTGGAGGGGTGGGAGCACTTGGAAGTCTCCTGGATCTGTCTGGGCCCCTCAGCAGCCACAGCTGCTCGGCAGCAAAGCTTCACCGTGACTCACACGCTGGTAAAAGCCACATTTTCCCCCAAATTGCTCTACCGCGGCAAGGCTGCAAAGGTGCTTGGGCGGGTCAGGGACATCTCCCCGGGATTTGAGCACCGAATCCGCCCGCCTGTGAGGAATGAAATGCCTTTTGAAACCCAGCTTCGGGCACTTCTGAGCTCCTCCCGAAAGCCCAGGTGACCCCGGACACAGCCGCACGCACTTTCCCGTGCCCACTTCCACACGTGGCAACGCCTCCAGGCCCGGGGAAGCATGGAGGGCACACACTGGAGAAACCCCACTGAAATCCCCCCCAAAACCCCGCTGTTGCTGCCCACTCGCTGAGCCACTGCATGCGTATTGTGAGGGGAACTTCCCCAGACTGTCAGAACTGCTGAAAAAATCCCAACCAACCCTGAAAGGATCCCAAAATCCTGTTTTCCTGCAAGAGGAACTGTCCAGGATGGAGCGGGGAGGTGGGAAGGGGCATTGCCTGCCCCTGTGGGAGTGGATGTGCTCTCCCACGCACTCGCTATCCAAAGGCCATTTGAAACACAGAACGGCTGGGCTGCTTCTTTTCTCCTTTTTCCTTTTTTTTTCTCCCTAAAAATTAAAAGTCGTGTTTGAGACCACCTTACCTGGCAGCTGAGGGGATAATTGGAAATGCCCTGGTAGAGCTGACACGTCCAAGGAGCAGTGGGAGCACCTCGGAAACTTAATAAACGTTGTGGGGGAGAAAAATCTAATAATGGCTTTGCTGCCTCAACAGCTCTTTAGCTGACAGAAGGGACACTCGTTTGTCACCGTGTGTCCGCCGTTCTTTAACCCTGTGAGAGCTCCCGTAAAACACCCGCGCTCCGGCGTGTCCTGAGTCAGCAGCACATCTGCCCAAGGTCTCCTCGGCAAACCTCGGCAGCTGCCTCTGGAAAAAGCCCAGGCGTTGCCGGCTGCGGGTCAGCCAGCAAATATTTCCTCCCCGGCTCCTGTGCCCAGAGGCTGGAAAAATGCTATTTGTGGCCATCTCCCACCTCCTCTGTTAAAAATAAAGCTCGAGCGCGGCTCAGGGCTGTCTGGAAGATGATCAGGA
The DNA here is from genome assembly GCA_013398855.1 of Mohoua ochrocephala. Lineage (NCBI taxonomy): Eukaryota > Metazoa > Chordata > Aves > Passeriformes > Acanthizidae > Mohoua > Mohoua ochrocephala. The sequence goes on from VZTA01014842.1 coordinate 21,609, forward strand.
AAGCGCTGGCACCGGGGGTTCGGAGGGAAGCAGGCAATGTTCATCTGGTGCTTCACTCCTGTTTCCATTTCCCCTCACACTTGTTGGGCAGGAGCCTCCAAGGTTGAAATCCAGCATCTGGGTGCAAGGACAGCTGCCCATCACAGAGATCCCACGGGATACACCAGGCAGAACCCCCATTCCCTGCTAGCACGGGCAGTTATTCCAGACCAGGCACCATAAAAGCAACTCCAGCTCTGTTTCCTCGTGCACGAGCAGGTTCCCCTGCCCTTTGGCCGCCCGTGGAGTTCGCATTTTATGGCAAAGCTTTGGAAAAAAAAAGGGTTGCAGAACCTCAAGCACGGGCCCCCGGCTGGCCTGGGGGTGGCGTGGCTGGTTATCCGCACAGAGGCCACGGGAAATCCCTGGATGGGCGTGCAGAGGACGGACACGGAGCCACACAGCCTTTCCCACCACTCACGGAGCCGCCCTCCGTGATGGATTTGGGGTCACCAGCGGGGGTGTTTTGGTTCAGAGGTCCCCAGTCCGTGCACAGTGCAGGCTCATGGTGAGTGCGCTTCCGTAGAGTCGTGGGATCGCTGATGATGGAAAAGGCCTGGAGTCCAACCATGAGCCAGCACCGCCACGTTCACCGCTGAGCCGTGTCCCCAAGTGCCACATCTACCCATTTTTCAAACTCCTCCTGGGAGCGGCGACTCCATTCCAGGTCCTGCATCCAAGTCCACAATCCCTGCCCGCATCCCCCCGGACGGCAGGGAAGGGGCAAAGCCCAGTGCAGAGAAATCCAAGCAGCTGGAGCAGGGAAGAACAACCCCATCATCTGCCCTTTCCCAGGAAAGCGCTCTGCGACCCGACTGCTCTTGTGTTTGTTTGTTGAGCACAGGTCTGGGGAGGAAAGGCCAGGAAAGGACGGGCCGCGTTCCCAAGGCTCTCCCGGAGCACCAGGCAAGGCAGCGGCCGCTCCTCACCGCCGTGACCGGGGAGGCCGCGTGAGCAGATGGGCATCGAGGAACGCTCACGGGCTGCAGGAACTCTCACGGGCTGCAGCGCGGCCCCAGCCGGGCGAGGGGCTGTCTCTGTCACCCCGCTCGGCACCTCGCGGCGGGCAGCACCGCGCTCATGGCGCGCTCCCAGGGGATTGAAACATCCCGCCCCCAAACTCAGCCACAGGACACCCGCTGACTGCAGCAGCTCCCCGGGTTTCTGGAGTTTGCTCCCCCTGCTTCTCGTGGCATCCCAAAGGTGGATCTAAGAACAACCTCCCTCCACCACCTTGGCTTTCCTTGGGTTTGTTCATCACTGGCAGCAGCTCAAATCCCAGCCTGGGATGCCTGGCAGGGACCGGTCACAAAGCATTCCCAGGTTCCTCAAACCACCTTCCGTGGAATGCTCCACCTCCCCTTCCCCTCCTCCCCCCACCCCCAAAAACCCAGCCCTGAGCCCAGCCACTCCCAGCTCCTCCACAGCCATTTCCCAGGTTCCCAGACTTAACTGTCGAGGCTGCAGACACATTTATTATCTTTTTTTGCCGTGCCATCTGGCATTTGTGTATCAGAAGAAGATTATATCTATGTCAAACAGGGGGAAAAATATCTCTCCCTGTAACAGTTGTAGAAGCAAGGGGGAGAAAAAAACGCATTAAAAAAAAAAATTAAATCCTGCGGACCATATGGAAGATTTTTTTTTATTTTTTTTTCTTTAGTGATCTATCTTGAGCAATTAGAAGGTGTCACAGGCAATCTGCAGATCCTGGGCTCGCTGGGAGAGGAGCAGGGTGGCAGCATCGGGGCTACCTGAGTCCCTGACACTGCCACCGCCGGGAGCACGAGCTGCCCCCCTGTCCCCTCGCGGAGCGGGGGCAGAAAGGCGAGCGAGAGGAGAGGGAACAAAGCAGGACAGCTTGCGGCACGCCGAGTGAATCAGAGCAATGGCCTTTCTTTGCCTTTCGGGCTTTTATCACCGCGCGTCTTGCGAAAGCAATAGGTGTGAACCCGCCGTGGAGCCCGGCCAGGTTTGCAGTGCCTGCTCCGTGCCTCCCCGTGCCGGGGGAGAGTGGAAAATTACCGGCTTCTCCTCCCAGGGCTGCCACACAGGCCCTGGCAGGGCCAAGGAACCAACCTCTGGCACGGCCCAGCGAGCAGAGCAGCCAGAGGAGCCAGCGCTGGGGACCGGGCTGTGCCCAGGGGGCCGGGCTGTGCCATAGGAACCGGGCTGTGCCATGGGGACCGGGCTGTGCCATAGGGACCGGGCTGTGCCGTGGGGGCCAGGCTGTGCCATGGGGGCCAGGATGTGCCCAGGGGACCGGGCTGTGCCATAGGGACCGGGCTGTGCCATAGGGACCGGGCTGTGCCATGGGGACCGGGCTGTGCCATGGGGACCGGGCTGTGCCCAGGGCGCCCTCGGCTCGGCAGGATGGGCACGGTCCCTCCTGGCTTGGCGAGGTGGCTCCATGGTCACCTCCTCACCAAGAGCATCCTTTGCCCCGCTCCGGCTGCATCCCCCCGCTGGTGACCCCGGCGGGAGGGCACAGGGAGGGGAAGCGCAGCCAGCACCACCCAGGAGAAGTCCCGGTGGGAAGTGGGAATCCCAGCAGGGGATGTGCAGGCCCTCCTCTCCCGGCCCGTGGCCCTGCGGTCCCTCTGCGCTCGGGGAGCAGCTGCCGTCGGGAACGGGGCCATTCTCCAGCCTGGAGCCGGGGCGGGAGAGCGGCTCCCACCACGCCCTGGCAAAGCAAACGGGCTGGGAGCTGGGACACGGCGCAGGCAGCCCAGCCCCATCCTGCTGGGACACAGGGTAAACAAAGGAAATACCGCGGAGTCAAACAGCATCGCTGCCCGGGGCACGGCCGGCCATCTTCCCCCACTGCCCTGGGGAAAGGCTCCTCCCCTGCTCCCTGTTTCCCCCCTTCCACCATCGGTGCTCTGGCCCCTGGGAATCGGTTCAGGCCGGTGTTTATTGTACTCCCGGCCCCCCAGAACTTCCCCTGGGTTTCACCGGTGCCAAGCAGAGCCGTCCCCTCCTGGCCGTGGTTCGCGCTGGCCCGGGCAGATGTTGGCTGATGTGGTGGCGGGAGGGAGCGAAGCCCCGGCTGCTCCCCGCTCTTCCTGCTGCGAGAGTTTATGCCGTGGAGTTATTTTTTTACCAGGAAATCCAGCTGTGGCCAGAGCTCTTTCTGGCAGCTGCCCAGCCCTGGGGGTGAGGAGCACCAACACCCACTGTTCCACCCCCCCACGCCGTGCCGACCTCCCCGCCGGGTACCCTCCCTCTGCCCCCGGCATCCCCCAGGGCAGCGTTGCTGCAGGACGTCCCATGGGGCAGGGACACGCCCGGGACTGCCCCCAGAGCCCCTCTCCCCGCCCATCCCGCTGCGAACACACCTGCGGTGGCATCCCTGCCCCGGGCCGTGTGCCACCGACAGCAGCCAGCGGGCCTGAGCCACCTGGAGCGTCTCGTTGGGGCTTGACCGTGTGGCCCCGGGTTTTGGGGAGAGGTGGAAAGAGGCCAAGGGGCAGAGAGGCGGCTGCAGAACAGCAGCAGGATGGTTTAAAGGGCTCCAGCCTCCTCTGCTCTGTCCCAGGAACACAGGAGCCCCACGCTGGAGGGTACCCCCACCCCAGCCCACCATCACCCCTGTGCTTACAAGGACACAGAAGCCAGCCAAGTGGGGCAGGAACTTCCCACAGCGACGCTTTTTCATCGTAAAAATCCTTTTGAAAATGAAGAATAAGCGTGGAAGTCCTGCTACGGAGCCAGGGCTGGTTGTGGTCCATCCTGCACGCAGGGAGAGACGATCCCTGCCGGGGTGCACCCTGTTAGAGCGGCTCCCTGCAGCTCTGCGGCCGAGGAAAGGGGGTGCTGCCAGGTCTGGCGTAGCAAAGTTGGGAAGAAAACCCTCAAAACCAGCTCGTTAGAAGACATGTCCCAGCAGAAACGTTCCTGAGGTCGCTCGTGGCTCGCTTGTTTAGGCTTCCCCATCCTCCCCAAGGATGCACCTGGAGCCCGCTCCACGCTCCAAGCCCCGCTCCTCGGGGTCACTTGGAAAGCTCTTGCTCCGGAGAGCAGGACACTCATCCCTGCCCTGGCCTCTCTGCAGAAGCCTCTCCAAACTCACTCATTCCTCTCTCTGGTCACCTTCACGAAAGTTTCCAGCATTTCCCTGCCCTGCTTTGCTCCGGCAGCCCCAGCAGTGAGTCCCCTGCAGCCCTTCTGCACCCAGAATCTCCTTTTCCCTCCTTGCCCTTTCCTTGGAAAAACCCTCTCCTCTGTGGAATCCCAGGCTCAAAAACCCCTGGCTCCAGCTCCTCCAGAGCTCCTCCGTCTCTGCGGGTTCGGGCAGGAGGTCTCCTTCCCCACCAGCACCTTTGCCCTGCACTGGGAACCCCCACCCTGCACACCCAGGAGTGAACCCCCGGGCCTGGGAGTCCTTGCCCTGCAGGAAAACAAGGGGACTAGAGGAATGAAGAGGGATGAGGGGAGGGTGGATGTCAGCTCGGGAACATCTGAGTGGAAATGAGAGCTGGCAGTCAGCGAGGATCCCAGGTTTTTATCTGTTATCTGTTTCTTTAGGTTTTATTTCTGTTCCAGGAAAATTGAGGG
>VZTA01014842.1:26267-42848 GCA_013398855.1 Mohoua ochrocephala
TCCAGGAAAATTGAGGGGGGGTGGGGGGGAAAAAATGTGTCTGAGGTCAAACAAAACATTTTCTTTTGCTAAGAGGGGAGGATTTCATCTCTGCCTCAGCATTAGAATAATTTCCATTTCAAAAGTGGGCCGTGATTTTGAAATGAAAATTGAGACTGTCCCATCCCCAAAGGCTGAAGTGGGATGTTTTGACAGACCTTTTTTTTTTTTTTATTTTCCCTTTTTACCTCCAGGGCCCTTTTGCCTGGGGAATCGATGCATCCCCGCAGCGAGCTCTGCACTTGACAAGCAGCAGCTCTTCACCACCTGAACATCCCCTGAAATCTTCAATCAGCCGAGGCCGAGGCGCGGAGGTGCAGCGTCCTTGCCGAGGTCCCCTCTGCCCTCGGGTGCGGCTCCCTCCGCCCTCGCAAATCCCCCAGGCGAATCCGCACGGCTCATTAGCACCTAATGCACGGCGAGGGGAGCCGCCACCTAACCCCTCCCTCCCCGTCCAAAATAACCTCCCAATGTTTGAAAATAAACGGCGGAAATCTGTCCCAGCAGGTGTTACCTCCTCAATGTTGTCTTGTTTGCAGCCAGCCACGAGACAACATTCCCATAACATCGGAGGTAAGCAGATGGCACTTATTAATTTACATCGTAAACACGCTCCTAATGTGCGCGCCGAGCCGCGGGAGGCAGCTCCACCTCCGGAGCGCCAGGGGCCCGCACGCCTCACCTGGGGCGCTCCCGCATCCCTGCCCCGCATCCCCGGGAGAGGCTCCGAGCCTCCTGGGGCCAGCGCCTCCCGGTTTTTTGCGTGGGCACCGGAGGAGTTCCGGAGCAGCCACGGCGTTCTGCACCCCCCTCCAGGGATGGAGGCCTCTATTCCACAGCTGTCAGTCGGTTGCCCCAGGCACCAAACCGAAGAGAATTGCACCCAAAGTTATTAGAGGCAAGCGAGACTGCAGGCAGCATCAACACAGCATATGTCCCGGAGTAAACAGATTGCACGGAACTTTTCCGACATGCTGAGGGGCCATCGGTGCCGAAATCGCTCCTCCCGAGATGCGGAGCTGCCTGATGGGGGAGAGGGACGCGCGCTGGGAGGGGGCTGGGTGTGCTCCCCGCAGGGCCCAAACCCTGTGGCTCTCCCGAAGCACGGGCTGAGCCGGCCCGCGCAGGAAGGGGGATGTGGAACTGCCTGGAAAATCGTGGAAGGTGTTCCCTCGGCCAGGCCACCCGGCACATCCAGTAATGATCGGGGCTGGATGGAGAATTACCAACGCAGATGGGTTTGCACTAAAATAGCTCCGTCCCATCTCCCCCTCCCAGCCCTCCCCTTCTCTCTTCTGCAGAAGAAAATTGGTGAGGTTTTAATTTTTTCAAGGTTTTTTGTTTTTTTTTTTTTTTAAATTCTGGAAAGAGGCACAAGCACATGGGCAGCAAAGGGAACCCAACATCACTGAGGGATCTAAGAGGTGCAACTTTTGGCTGAAGGTGCTTCCGAGCCGGGGGAGCACCAGCCCAACATTCTTGCCGTGGATGCCGTGGCTGCAAAGGGCACCGGAGAGGGAAGGGACACCCCGAGGAATGCAGCATAGCCTCCAGCCTGCCAGGAGCATCCAGCCTGCCTGGAAATCCCCGTCTGCGTTGCCTAACGCAGGGGCTGATCCCCAAATCCAGCTGCCGCCCATCCTGTTTGGTGACCTTGCTGCTCCAATCCGTACCTGGCGTCAGCCTGGCACAGCGGGATCCAGCTCCTCTTCCCTGTGCATCCCATACTGAAGATTGCCTTGCAGGATCACAGCAGGATCACGGCAGGCTGGAGGTGGGAATCTCACACACCCTGCTCCTCCTGGGCCCCCTCCACGGTTCATGGAGCAGACACTCATTTTTGGGGCTCAGGGCATTTCCAAAACGTGGCCGGGCACATCGCAGGGAGCCTGGCAAAGGGGGAACGTGGCCACCAGAGGCCTGCGGGAGCAGCTGTGAGGCTGCTGAGGGACACGCCGGGCCTGGGAACGGCTGGTGCAGGGCTGGAAGGGCGAGTGGGACCCCACCACGACCACCTCGTGGTGCCCCGCTCCTCCCCTCGCGGCCCTTCGACGGGGTCCTGCAGCGCTCCCCAAGGGGAGTGGCCCCGCTCCCGGCGTTATCGGCCTTATCTCCTTCCCAGGCACGGCACCGGGAGCAGTGCCAGGCGGCAGGGTGGCCGCGCACCTGGCAGGCCACGGGGAGGGAGCTGGCGGAGCTCTGCTTATCTCGCGCGGGCTCCAGGCTCCCGTGCTGGAAGCCGGATCCTCCCCTGGGTGCCGGGATAGCAGCACCAGTGCCGGGGCTGCAGCGGGCCCTCGGCTTTGGAGGGGTCTCTGCCCGCATCCCACGGCACCAGGGTCAGTGGGAGGACGAGGGGCAGGCAGGGCAGAAGCGCCAGGTGCCACCAGAGCGTCTGCCTTGCTCCGGACACACGAGCCTGGTGTTCCCCAGCAGGAGCAGGGAGAGCATCCCAGCTGTCCTGGCTCTCACTCTCGGCTGTTTGGCCACAAACCTGCGGCCCTGGGGACAGCCAGGTGGCCACCAGCCGATGCCCAGGCAAAGCCAGGGAGGTCAGAGTGGTGGGAGCGTTGCTCTGAGGCCGTGTCCCCAGCGTTGCCTGCGAGCACTGAGGGTAAAAAACCCAACCCGAGCCCGTCGGGAGGCTGCGGTGAAAGGCCCCTGGCGTAACACCATCCCTGCAGGGTTTGAAACCCACGTGCCATCAGATCTGAGCAAGGTGAGCCCCACATCTGGCGCAGCACCTGCCCAGTGCCCCCCACCCCCATCCTGCAGCCACCCCCGAGCCCACGGTGAGGGCTGGATCCGGGGGAACATCGCCCACACTGCACGGTCTGCGCGCTGGGGGAGAGGAAATTCGCTCCAGCTGCCAGCTCTGGCTGATAAGACAATCTCCTTTCATCTCTTACCGCCTCTCACTCCACCCCTTCGTTCTCCTCTTTCCCCCGCGGTCGCACCCCAAGGCCCGCGCTGCCCTGGGTGCGCTGCGTCACGCTGACGTCAAGGAGGCAGCCAGGGCCACCACCGTGGGGCTTCTTTCATAACCTGCCCGCCCCGGGGGCTCTCATCAATCACGATCCGCAGATAAGGGCCCTGCGGAGCCCTTGCCAGCAGTCCCGAGGGAGCCCACGCTGGGATTTCCGCGCGGCCGCCCTGGCAGAGCAGGAACCGGGCGAGCGCGCTGGGAAAGGAGGCTGGGAAAGGAGGCTGGGAAAGGAGGCTGGGAAAGGAGGCTGGGAAAGGAGGCTGGGAAAGGGCGGGCACCGGGCTGGAGGGGCTCCAGGTGTGTGCACAGGCAGCTGGCAGCACTGGGCCCGGAGGGCCCTGCTCCAGTGGAAGGTGTCCCTGTCCATGGCAGGGGTGGGGAAGGAGAGGAGCTTGAAGGTCCCTCCCAAGCCAAACCCCTCTGTGGTCGCTCCAGGGTTGGCACAGGACCCTCTGCATCCACCCCGGGACAAAATCAATAATGGATTTGGCCACAAGCCTCTGGCTTGGGCACTCCTTATTTATCCATCCCATTCTGCTGGCTCAACACTCGGCTGTGGATATGGAGCATCGGCGCCATCACCCCACAGGTCAGAGTGACCCCACAGATCAGAGTCACCCCACAGATCAGAGTCACCCCACAGGTCAGAATCATCCCATAGATCAGAGTCACCCCACATCCACATGGCAGTGAGAGGAACAAGTCTTCGGTTTTTCCATTTTTCCTTCTTCTTGGAGATCTCTAAAAAAAAAAAGAAAAGAAAAAAAAAGACATCTCTAAGAGTTTCCCAGCCCTACCTCCTTCTCCCTCATGCCTGCTCCCAGCTGGAAAACAAGGATTACTTTAGCTGCTGGATTTCTCTTGCTCAAGGAGGGTTATTTGCAATCACTCCTGGCAGGGCTCTATGCTAAGTGCTGGCCCAGCCCTGGTTTTGGGAAGAGGGCATAAATTCAGGGCTCATTTCAAGCCACAGCCCTCGTTTTGGGAATGTGATCCCTCCTTCTTGCACGATGAAAATCCATCCCTTGTCTTGGGGGAGTCCATTTTAGGCAGAGGAGACCGGCGAGGTTTGCACATGGAAAAGAATTGCTGCGAGACACCTCCTGAAACATTTTCTTTTTTTTTTTAATTGATGTGCTCCCAGTCTCCTGTTTGCTGGTGGGTAATTAAGTCAATTAACAAGCATCTGTTTATTTATTTCCCTCATTTCTGGATGTAAGCAGTTTGGGTAGCAGTTTGTAACGAGGGCCTGCTGCAGCTCGCCCGCCGATCCATGAATATTCAGGCAATCGCTGCACTCCATCGACAGGACCTGCTCCTCCACCTCCAGGAGGCTGGGAACGAGCTCCAGGGTGGCCAGGGATGGGACAGGCTGTCAGCCCGGGGCTGGCTTGGACGGGGCTTGGAGCAGCCTGGTCTGGTGGGAGGTGTCCCTGCCACGGGCAGGGGGTGGAACCAGACGGGCTTTAAGGTCCCTCCCATCCCAAACCAGTCTGTGATTCCACGATCCCAAGTTCCCTCCTAATCTGCATTTTGGCAAGGCCCCCCAGACACTCTCAAAGTCCTCCTGGGGCTGTTTTTGTGTCCCTCCTGCAGACTAAGGCTTCAGCATCCTTCAGAAAGCGTTCTCAGGGCAGCTCGTGGAGGCTGGAAACCCTCCTCCCCACATCCGTGTGCTTCCCGGATGGCCGGGGGAGGAAAGCAGCTGCTCCCTGGGAATTTGCCCATCTTGGGGTCATCCAGGTGGATCTCCACCAAGCCTGCTGACCCTCTTGGGGACCTTCCTTGGGTCACCCAAAGCTCAGAGCACTTTGGGGTCTCCAGAGCACCCCGGGCCCCACGGTCCCCACCTTCCCTTGTGAAACACGCTCCGCGTGCCCGCGGCCAAAGGCTCCGAGTGCGGCCGGCCGGCGACATTCCCACGTGGAACCAAACAGCTCCTGGCGCTGCCTTCAAAGAGTCCTTTAACCACGGGGAGCACCGTGGAGGAGGCCTGGGAGGCAGAGGGAGAGGGATTCAGCGGTCTCTGGGCAGAGCGTTCACCTCGGCGCGCGGTTCGCAGCTGCCGCCGCCTCCTCTCCTGCAGACGCACCGGTTTTATCGCCGTGTCAGCAGCGGGGATGTTCGCTCCCTCCCGGAGCCGGCAGGCAGCTCGGGAGCCCAAACCCTGCAAGGCTGGTTTCCCAGGACCGGGGAGGGGGGGAAAGGGATGCTCCCACAGCGGGGAATTGCCAGAGCGGCTCGGGCTGGCCCTGCTGCTGATGGGAGATGCCATCAGCAGCTCAGAGGAGGCTGCACCAAAAGCATCCGTCGTGCCTGGGAGAAGGGAGGGCAGGGCTCCTAAGCACCCTCGCAGAATTCCTTGGGTTTGGGAAATTAATTGGTTTAAATGAGCAATTAGAGCTCGATTCAGCCCTAGCTCGTGTCAGCTCCGCTGGATGGCTGCGCCTTCCCCTCTCCCACTCCTTCAAACGGGAGTTTTGGGGTTTTACGGCAGAAATCATCGGGATGGGAGCGCAGGCAGGGATGGAAGAAAGCAGGGATGGCAGCGGGTGAGGGAGGGCATGGGTGGGAGTGTCCTCTCCAGGGGGCTGGAGGCTTGGCCAACTCCTGCTGTCGGAGATTTCCAGGGGGCAGGGAGCAGGAGGGCCTCGTTTCAGAGCTCACAGAAATTTGCCATCCAACTCAAAAAAGCCCAACAAGAGTCCCAGAAAAGCCCTCCAATTTACAGCAGAGCAGGAGGTACCACAGTAGCAATAACACCAGCAATGGTCGCTGGATGAAAGTTTGCTGTCATGAGCAGGCTGCAGCCCAAAGCTGCTTAATAGACTCAATTTCCGTGTGACAGCTGAGTGGAGGCACCCGAGAAATTCACATCCCATGGCTTCAGTGATAAATAAAAGATCCCCGCAGGGCAGTGCAGAGCTGGGACCTTTCTTCCACCCATGCTGACCCCAGAGAAGCCACACTCGGTTGTTGGTGGCCCTGCATCCCTGGCAGTGCCCAAGGCCAGGCTGGATGGGGCTTGGAGCAGCCTGGGATGGGGGAAGGTGTCCCTGCCCGTGGCAGGGGGTGGGATGGGATGGGTTTTAAGGTCCCTTCCCACCCAAACCAGTGTGGGATTCCAAGATTCCACAATAATTGCATGCTCTGAGCCCTCCTCTAATCCTTTCTGGAGAATTCTCTGGAAGACAACCGATGAAGACATCATTTTCCTGGGCAAACAAAACGATGTGATTCCCCCCCAAGGAAATCATTCCTGTTCTGCACCTTTTCCTTAATCCCACACAATCTGAGAGATGGTTTGATTTACAGATTTCGGAGGCTCTCTCTTTTCTCCCACCGCTGCCAGAAGTGAGATGGATCACGTGCATCCCACCCTGGCCGAGCATTCCCCGTGCCCCCCACGGACAGGGCACGCGGGGAATAGGGTGGGGAGGACTCCAAACAGCACCTGGGGCTCCAAGGAAGGTGTGGAGGAGGCAAATCCTCACCACGGAAAGGGGCACTCGATCTGAATTCCAGCGAGGAGAAGGAAAAAAAACGTGGAGAGGGAGGAGGAACCGGTGCCCCGGAGGATGGAAGACAAGGCAGGGTGAGCACAGGGGTTACACTGTGGGGTGGAGGGTTTGGGGAGGGCCTTTAAAATCCAGCCCAAAGAGGGTGACTCTCACAGTTATCAATAATTGCCTCTGTCTGATATCCTCCCCTCCCGTCCCAAGGCATTCATCTGCAGAGAAAAAAACCCAAACCAACCGACCAAAACAAACAGAGAAACAAACAAAAGGCCTGCTCCCCCAGACAAAACAAATCATAAAAAACCCAACTGTCTCCCCCAAAATGCCCCCAAAACTCTAACCCCCTCAAAATACAGCACTGCCAAAGAAAGAAATGGAAGAAACCAAATGGAAAACAAACAAATGCACACACAACCCCCCTAGAAACACAGCCCTCCCCCAAAAAAACCCTAAAAGAGCCAACACCTCCAAAAAAACCACAACCCCAAAGAAGATCCCCAAACAAGCAAACCCACCCTCAAAAACCCCCCAAAAAAACAAAGCAAAAAACCCAACCCCCCAAAACCCAAAACTCCCCCCTGAAACAAAACACAAAAAACCCCCCAAAAACCCTGCAAACAAACAAACAAACAAACCAACCCCAAACGAAACCAAACCCCACCCCAGAACCCCCTCAAAAATAAAAAAAACCTCCTCCAGAAAAAAACCCCACCCCCCCAAAACCCCAGAAAAATCTTCAACACCCCGACAAAACAACAGGTTTTGGGTTGACCATGGAAAAATCCCTGCAGGGAAGGGAGGTGCTGTTGTCCACATCCATCCTGAACTTCCCAACAAACTGTCCTGGGGTGGCACCTACCCTTGGCCAAACCTTTCGTGTGTGTCCAACACCCCCTGGTTTGATCATCCTTTTCAGCAGAGCTCTCCCAGCTCCTGGAAAAACCCCCTCCCATGGCATTTCTCGGGGACATCTCGTCCTTCCCAGAGCACGAGGCTGTCCAGGTGCCCTGCAGGTGTCTGGAGCTGCTGCCCCGCTCCGGGCTCCCGTTCAACAGGCCCAGGAAATGATCCTCGTGGCATCCTCCCGCCTGGCCCTGCCTCTGCTGCTCCAGCTGGGCCTGCCGCTCTTCCAGAGGTGCAGCTGCCTTGGAGGATCCCGGAGCTGGGAGGAGGAGAGGTTTTGGCATCTGTTCCCCCCCGGTGGCCCCCGGTGCTTTCTGGGTTGCTCAGATCCCAGCAAAGGCTTCTCCTGGATCTCCCCCTGGAAGGGGCTCAGGGAAGGGTTTGGGGCGGCTAAAACTGAGGAGGAAAGATAATTAAAAGCCCTAACGAAGCTGGAGGCACCAGCACAGCTGATAACAGCATCTCCATGGGGCCTGGGTGGGTTGGAAGCCAACAGGGCCACAATCCTACAGGAATTGGACAGGAGTCCTACAATCCTGCCAGAGCTTTGGTTCAAACTCACGTTCCTATGGGGACCTTTGGGACTGACCAGAAATCATAAAATCATGGAATGGTTTAGGTTGGAAAGGATCTTAAGGCATCACCTTGTCCCACCCCCTGCCACGGGCAGGGACACCTTCCACTGCCCCAGGTGGCTCCAAGCCCATCCAACCTGGCCTTGGGCACTTCCAGGGATCCTCCAGGGGCAGCCACAGCCTGGGCTTGCTCCCTGTTTTCCTGGTGCCCAGAAATTCTCTCCCAGGAACAGTGGACGTTTCACTTGGATCAGCACTGCCACGGACACGCCCCTCTCAGAGAGCTTCCCCAAATATCCCACGCTGAGGCTGGACTGGCAAACACACCGAGGCTGAGCTTGGAAAGGGGAGAGCAGAACTCCCAGCTCTCAGGGTGCAACAGACAGAAATCCCTCTGATATTCACGTGTTCCCCAGGGAAAAATCAAACTCATGCCAAGAACAGCCGATGTCAGAGCAGAACTTCCAGGACAGCCCTCGCAGTGACTCCAGCGGGGACGGTGGGTGGGAGTATCGGCCTCAAAACGTCCTGCCCGGTGAGGCACAGACCTGGTGAGGGGGGGAATTGTCCCAGGTTCCTGGAGGTTTTGAGATGCTGTCCCCTCTTACCTCTGCCCTCATGGGGAGGGAGCTCCCGGCACGCCTTCCTTCTCATCCCGCTGCGAGCGGGTGCCGATGCCTCTCCTCGCTACACGGGGGGCTCCAAGATTCCTCCTTCATCCTCACAGACAAGCTTTGTGTCCGGCTGCAGCCTTCAGTGCTCCGGGGCTGGGTCACAGGGGCAGAGAATCCCGGAATCCCAGATGGACGAGACCTCAAAGCCCATCTCGTTCCAGCCCCCTTCCACCCTCCCAGGTGGGGTGGGACACTGCCACGGCCCTTCCTCACACAAGTGCCTGCACATGGCCAAGGGATGGACTCAGGGAGAAAGGGAAAACCTGCCAGGACTGCTGCCTGCCCCGCAGTGCCCGGAGCGGGGAAGCCACACAATGGAGAGATTACAAGAAGCCCATCAATCAATCCGGGGAAAGCAGGGAGCATAAACACCCAGAGGATCCCTGAACGCACAGGGAAGTGGACACATAAGCAGAGGCAGGAGTTTTAATAAACACCCGTTCCTGGGGAAACTCCACCTCTGGCACCAGCAGGAGGCTTGTGCAGAGTGGAACCAGTGGGACCACTGGTGCCCCACGGGCACGGAGAAAGGATGGAGCCTGTGGCCCAGCTGCCTGGCACTGGGGCTGTGGCTGATGTGATAGGGCTGGTCTGCCTGATGCCTTAGGTTTGAACTTTTATGTTTTCCAAACCCTGCCCTGCCCGGTGTGTAACTCTGGAGTTCCTTGTGCCCTGGGAGCTGCTGTTCTCTCCTGCTGCTCACACACAACAAACCTCTGCAGGCTCCCACTCCAAGGACACCGGGCCCCAAAGGTGTCAACTCAAAGCCTCTAAAGGGGGGCGAACTCGGGGTAATTCCATCATGAACTGAGGTGATCATTGGAGAATGAACCCTGAGATGCAAATGAACCAAACTTATCAAAGGGTGAAGAACCCCTGACCCAGGGCCCATCTTGGGTGGAGCCTCTGGAGTGCCCAGGGTGTGCCTTTGAAGGCCTTTCAAATAAATCCCTCCTTTTATTCTCTTAATTCTTGTCTGGTCTCTGTGTTTTAAGTGGCCACTCAAGGCATCATGTCCCCCTGGCTGGGCATCCCAGCAGGAACAGCTGCTGGCACACAGCACGATCCCAAACCCTGCTGGAAGGGTCGTGGCTCTGCAGGCCAACGGGAAGATGCACTTTAATGGGAAATCCAGGCCCACTGACCTCGGGGGAAGCAGGGGGAATGCCCAGAGCAGCTTTGTCCTCAGCCCCTGGGTGCTCTTTGCCTGGCTGTCAGACAAGGCCACTCCAAGGGGCACCTGAGGGACAGGAACTTTGCTTGAAGTCCTTCAGATCCAACTGCCGGGCACTGGGGTTCACCAGAAAAGAGCTGTGGCTGCCCCACCCCTGGAATTGTCCCAGGCCAGGCTGGACATTGGGGCTTGGAGCAGCCTGGGACAGTGGAAGGCGTCCCTGCCCATGGCACAGGGGGTGGCACTGGGTGGTCTTTAAAGGCCCTTCCACCCCAAACCATTCAGTGTACAAACACGTATTTTTGGAGCCGTGCCCGCTCCACCGTCCTCCCTCCACCCCGCGCTGGATTTGAACCAAAGCAGCATCTTAAATGATTGCCCTGAACCTCCCTCCCAGCTGCAAGCTACGTTTTCTGGGCCAGAAACCCCTGACAACCCATTCCCCGAGGGAGGCGAGGAAATCTCCAAATGCGATGTGGCAGCCTGTCCTTCCTTCGCTACAGGCAGCGCTTCCCGAGGGACCGGCCCCGTATCCTCGGCTAGAGGATGCTCGAGCAGTGCGGAGCAGGCTCCACAGGGGGACAGGCTGCATCTCCATCCTCCTAAATCCCAGAGTCTTCACGATGCCCCAACCCTCCGAAGCACCTTGCAGGGGTGGTGAGGGGCCGGGGCACACGCGGGGTGAGCTCCAGCCCCCAATGGCCGCAGAGGCAGCTCTTCCCCTGCAGCTTTCTGCTTGCACAAGCACTGCTCCCGCTATTAAATTCAGAGAAGCAATAACATCCCCAGCAATAGATGCCACTCACGATAGCTCAGGGAGCAGATAAGGCTCCCGGAGATGTGTTATTCCCCTTCAAAGCCTTGGTCGCAGTGACCCCCGCAGATACTTTCAACTCAAGCTGGTTTAAATTTGGTCCTTTGTTTGTTTGGTTGTTGCCACATCCACTTTTTAAGGAAACTTTCGGCGATCCTAAGCCCTGCTCGTATCTGCTGTCCTCTGATTTCCTTCATCATTTAATGAGGCAGAGACTAGTTAATTAAAAAAAAGATCTCCATCTCCCAGCTGACAGATTGCCCTTGGCCCGAGCAACCGTGCTCCTCACCCCTCTCCTTCTCCCTCCTCCCAGGAGATGGAAACCAGCCCTTCGATGGGATGTGTTTGCACCTTATGAGGATCCAGTAAATTTAAAAAAAAAAAAAAAAAAAAAAAAAAAAAACAGGGTCAGTTTGCCTCCCACTGAGCCCCAGAGCTTGGGCACGTTACTGCTCTGGGGTGCAACGCAGCCCTGCAGCTGAGAGAGAGAGGCGCCGGGTGGTTTCATGGAGCCCCACACAGAAAAGTTCCCCTATCCCCGTCCCCACACCATTTTTGGTGCAGAAGCCGCAGACACACACACACACGGCTGCATCCCAAACCCCTCCGTGTAATTACAGAGCCGCGCTTTCTTCTGGGCTTCCACTTATTTAATCATCCTCTCTCGTCTGCCTCTAATACCCTGAGCTCTGTCAGAGGGCAAAAACACAGCCTTTACATCCAGGAGGACAAGAGTTCCCTGCAACAGCTGCTATATTTAACAGAAAAAAAAATACACTGGGTTGCCATGGCAACCCTGGCTTCTAAAAATAGACCTGCCATATCCAGCACAGCCGCGAGCACAGGCAGCGCTGACGGAAGCTGCTTCCACCGAGCGCTGGGGAATGGAAGCAAACTTTTTATTCCTCGCTGGAATTGCCTTGTGGAGCAAATCCTGCAAGGAAAAAAAAAAAACCAAAAACCCCATGTGAGCCTGGGCTAATGAAAACCTTGCGCCAAGGATCCCCGCTTCTCCTGGCTCCAGGGTCGAACCGTGAGCCGGAGTTCCCGGGATCCAAAGGGTGCTTTGGGAACGGGGAGGGCAGGGCCGGAGCGAGATGGATGAGGAGATGGAGTGGTGGTGCTGGATGTGGCCGGTTGGCCAGCAGGGGCTCAGAGTGGCCAAGTGGCCGCGGCTCCGGCATCGGGGTCACCCCCAGCCAGCAGGCCGGGGTAAGGCTGGCTTTGGGCACCCTCGGGGAGCACCCAGCCTTGCCTCGCTCGCTTTAAGCGACCCACAGAGAGCCCTGATGGGGATACAGAGGTTTGCAAAGGGCCTTTTCCTCCCCTTCCACCAACAAAACCAGTTCTCTGTGCACTGAATCAGGAGCCTTCTCCTTCCCCGCCGGAACACAGACCCAAAACACATCCCGAGCTCCCTACAGCAAGAGCCAGCTGAGCATCCTCTGAAATCTGATTAGCAGGGCTGAGTAGTCACAGCCTGCTTAGGAACAGCAGTTGCTTCCCACTGCACTCCAGGCCTCCAGCCATCTCCCTAATTCTCCTTGACGTTTCTTGCTCCGCGCGCGAGGCGCGCCCCTGACAGATCGCAGCCCCCCCAGCGCCGCTCCCCAGCCCCGCTCCCGCGGCCGGGAGGATCAGAGGGCCCTCCCCGAGCTCTCCCCGCGCAGCCCTGGCTTCGAGGAATCCTCGAGCGTGGAGGTGGAGTGCTGAGTGCCTGCTGGAGGAGGCACGGCGCTGCTTGACTCCTGCTCTGCTCCCGGGAGGAAGGCGCTGGAGAGGGAGGAAGGGCTCTTCAAGAGGAAAACACTTCACATTGTTGTAGCAGTCTGTGTGTGTGTGTGTGTGTGAGTGTTCTTTCTCCTTTTTTTTTCCCCCCACTCAAGGAAAAACAGATTGCCAGACCTGATGGGAACCTAGGGCGACCTAGCGCAAGGTTTTCTCTATTCCGTGCTTGATACCGGCAGCCTCGGAGCAGGGTCCAGAGGAGGCCGTGAGGATGCGCAGGGAGCCAGGCTGGGAGAGCTGGGGGTGCTCACCCGGAGAAGAGAAGGTTCTAGAGACACCTCAGAGCCCCTGCCAGGCTTAAAGGGGCTCCAGGAGAGCTGGAGAGGGACTGGGGATGAGGGATGGAGGGACAGGACACAGGGGGAATGGCTTCCCACTGCCAGATGGGATATTGGGAAGGAATTGTTCCCTGTGAGGGTGGTGAGGCCGTGGCACGGGGTGCCCAGAGAAGCTGTGACCAAACACCAGCAGCAGCAGGGGCTCTGGTGACTCCTTGCAGCTCCCACCCGTGGTGGCCACGCGGACGTGTCCTCCCCTCCACCAGCCGTGCCTCTGGGTTGGCCCAAGACACTGGCACCACCCAAGAGATGCCCCGGCCCGGCCCGTGACCCCAAAGCCGGACAATGTGGAAACGCCTCGTGCAGCTCACTCAGCCCAGCAGTGCCCAGAGGGTGTTGCTGTGCAGCAAATCCCGCTCTGCCCGCGTGCTCCTGGGGCTGCAGGAGCATCCAGCTCCCCGAGGGGCTGCTGGAGCAGGGAAGAGCACAGGAATGTCGGCACGGGCTTGGCAGGCGGGGGGGAAGGGGCCTCGCTCAAGGACTTCAGGTTCTGTTTGCTTCATCCCGCTTCATCCTGACCCAGTTCCTGGCCAATCCCAACCTGCCACGAGCTCACTGCAGAGAGGATATAAACACGGGATGCTTCTCTGGCTCCCTCCAGCACCTGCGATGTCCTGCTGCAGCTCCTGCTCAGCACCTTCCCACGGCCTCCCCGTGCCTCTGGAAGCAGAGCACACTTGCCCTCCTCTATTCTGTGTCACGCCTGGCCCACTTTTACACCTGCCCTGGATCCCTTTCCCCCCTGCAGCGCCCAGCGTGGTGTTTCTGTAGCCGAGGGCTGTGTCAGCATCACAGCAGCACCTCCTTGTCACTGCCAAGGGCGGTAAATTTGTGCCCCAATAAATCCCCACCTCTGCAACAGTGTGTGAAAGGAACGGCTTTAATGGTGAACAAACTCCCAAACCGGCCACATGGGAACGGGAGTGGATGAGATTCACACTGAATGCCACGGTGGGATGGCAGGGGGTGCAGCTCCTCTGGCTGAGGAGCGAGAGGATGGAGGGAGGGAGGGAGGGATGTTTGCTGCCGGGGCTGCTGCTTTCAGAGCAGGGCAGCGACTTAAGTGCACGGAGCCTGTTGCTGCTAATGGTGTTTGTGTTCAGAGCCTGAACTCACATCATGGGGAGAGGATTTAGAGGGAGATTCTTTAGTTTAAGGGCTGGGAAAGGCACCGTGAGGCCCTGGCACTGGTGGCCCAGAGCAGCTGTGGCTGCCCCTGGATCCCTGGCAGTGCCCAAGGCCAGGTTGGACATTGGGGCTTGGAGCAGCCTGGGACAGTGGAAGGTGTCCCTGCTCGTGGCAGGGGGTGGGATGGGATGGGCTTTAAGGTCCCTTCCCACCCAAACCAGTCTGGGATTCTATGAAATCGATCTCCCCAGGGCATCCTTCCCCCCCCAGCAGAGTCTCCCCCTCTCAGTGAGGCCAGGCCACGTGCAGATGGACCAGCAGCCTGCATGTCCAGGCCCAGCCACGCCGTGCTCGTGGTCAGGTGGGTGCTTTCCCAAGGAAACCCAGCTCCCGACGGCCCTGCCCCAGCCCCAGCCCACAGGAATGCAACAACAGCCCTGCACAAGCCCACACGGACTGGAGGGGCACGTGCCCCACACGTGGGCCGGGCTCTGGAAGTGAAATGCCAGAGAGGGCACGGAAGGTGCTCCAGGTTTACAGGGGTGAGGCAGAACAAGCACTGTAAAGATGCTTAATGTGGGTCTGATTTACCTCAAAGGCTTGGCTGGGACCCCTGGGAGAAACTCTGTAGGCAGCACACTCCCAGCCCCAGAAAGAACAGGACACATCCCAGCAGAGTCCAGGCCATGGCTCCAGACAGGAGGTGAGATCTCGGAATCCTGCATCCCTGGATGTCCCCCCACCGCAGATCCTCGCCTCCCTCCCGCTTTCACGCCACCCAGCCAGCTCACGTTTGTGCCCTGTCCTTGCAGACAGCCCCGGTCCTCCACCCCCACTTCTGGCAGGATGAAACTGAGAAGAATCACAGCGGGACACGTGTTTCATGGGGAATCCATGGAGAGCCCACGTTACAAGCCAAGGGACACCTTGGGTACATTCCATCTGCTGGAAATTATGACTTTTGGCTCCGCTGCTGTCCCAGACCATAGAATCCCACACTGGTTTGGGCTGGAAGAGACCTTAAAGCTCATCCTGTTCCATGGGCAGGGACACCTTCCACAGTCCCAGGCTGCTCCAAGCCCCAATGTCCAGCCTGGCCTTGGACACTGCCAGGGATGCAGGGGCAGCCACAGCTGCTCTGGGCACCCTGTGCCAGGGCCTCACGGTGCCTTTTCCAGCCTTGCCTCCAACAAAACCTGATACAACCACACTGCATTTTGCCTCGGGTTTCCTTTCTTTGCTCCAAGTTCAGCTGGGTCTCTCTCCAGGAGCCAGGAATTAAGTAGCACAGCTATTCCAAAGTAAATTGCTCTACAATTGCTTTTCCATAGCAAGAGGGTTGTTTTCTTAGGGCAAGCCACTTTTATCCTTGAGGAAAGTGTCAGTGGGAGGAATAGCCAGGGAAAACTTGGCCGTGCTGCTGTCCTGGAGTTACTGTCAGGTAAAAAAAGGCCCATGAGTTTCCCCTCTCCAGTTTTTGTGGCCAAGTTCTTTAACTTTCCCTCAGCTCAGCTGAGGATGTCAGAGCTGGGGGTTCCCTATAAATACTCTCAGCCTGGGCTGGGGAGAACAAACCCGAAAGGGCACAGGAACCGTGGAGCTGCTCCAGCCAGGGGAGAAACGCCTGTGATTAATGTAGTGGGAAAATTACACGTTTATGTGGCCCCCCCAAACACCAGAGCAGACATCCATTTCCTGCAGGGCCATGGGACGCCTGCCAGCCCGCAAATAAATCACAAAACCACAAAGCCAACGAGGAGGAAAAGAAAGGGGAATTATCACAGAGGATGCAGCAGCCTTTTGGTACCAGGAAAATCACCAGCGTCTCCAGCAGCCACCTATTGTTCATCAATAACATTCCCCAGTGCTTCCCACCCCTTGGGGCTCTCCTGGGGAGGGATGTTCGAGCACAACAGCAGAGGTCTCCTTGGATTCTGCCAGCTCCAAAGGCTCAGCCAAGGGGTGGCTTGGGAGATGGACTGACCTGCCCCGGAGGCATTTGTGGGACCAAACCCAAACGAACCCACGGCAAACCTGATATTAAATAGGCTTTGGCACGGGTGAAAAAATGGAATAAACCCAAAGTTGCCGACTTTCCTCCAGGAAGAGGGTGTCTGGAGGGCAGGGATGGAGCACTCAATGGTCTGGCAGCACCTCCAGAGGGACCGTGTCCAGTGATGCTGGAGATTAAAAACGAGAGAACAAACAGTTTCGGCGAGGACTTGCAGTCCTACTCCCACACGTTTTCCCTCCCCTCGCCTGTCCCCGTGGAGGTTTCATGGCCTGGGCCCCCACTTCACAGCACGCTGGAGCCACTGAGAGCCTCTCCACGGCCTTCCCAGCTGCCTGTGGCTCCGGCACCGGGATCATGACAGCAGCTTTACGGCTTCCCCCGTGGCCCGTGAAGCTGGGCTTTATCAGCACCGGGAGACTGGAGGAGAGGGTCCATCAGTGGGGTTCTGAGGGGCAGTTCCTGCTTTCTGTGCCACCCAGGGCTTGCTAGATGAGCTGTGGGTGGGTGCCACGCTTCCCAGGACACACCGTGGCTACCACGACCCTGGCAAATGCATGAGCATTCCCAATGTTCCCATGTCTTTTCTCTTTTCTTTTCTTTTCTTTTCTTTTCTTTTCTTTTCTTTTCTTT
>VZTA01014842.1:42995-56257 GCA_013398855.1 Mohoua ochrocephala
CTTTTCTTTTTCTTTTTCTTTTTCTTTTCTCCAATCTGAGCTGAAAGCACTTTAGGGGACACTCAAAACCATCCCCTGCTGCTCACAGAGAAGCTTCTCCACCACCTCTTTCCCTGCCACAGGAACACTGGATCTCATGGATTGGAAGGGACCCTAAAGATCATCCATTTCCAACGAGACCGGGTTGCTCCCGGCCCCTTCCCACCTTCATGGGGTTGGTTTATCTCCCCGAACCCCCTGATTTCACTGCCTGGCCACCAAACCTCCACCAGAACCAGAAGTCCCACGGCCAGGGGCAGCTGTGACGAAATTCCTCCCCTGTTCCAGGCTTGCCCATCCCAAATCCCCAGCCCTCCTGGCTCTGCAGTAACAGGGTAACACAGCTGGCACCTAGCAAAGTCAGGGAATAGAGCAAAATGCTTCCCTGCACCTCGGGCACTTCAGCTTTTCCTTTCCTTCCTTGGCCTGCTTGAAAAAAAAAGAGAGAGAGAGAGAGGGAGAGAGAGAGAAATTGTATTTATTCACATGCACAACAGCAGAACATTTGTTTGGGAGGAAATCTCACTGATTCTTGGCTGTTATTCCAGAGGCAGGGAGAGAGAGCAGCAGCCCTTAATGCGCGCCTGTTCCTCGGCGATCTGTGCTTTTTGTGCTTTGAGCGACATTCCCCCCGGCTCTGATAAAGGTATTAGTGCCTTCCTCGGGCTGAATTATAAATTATGAGATGCAAAGCCCTCTATTTATGCACTCCAGTGCTGAGAACCGGCATGCAAAACAAGACACTCGAGCTCTCCGAGTCCCCGCAGCAGCTCTCCCCGCTCTGCGCAGACAAAGCGCCCGGATCACTTGGCTGTGGTTGTGAGGGACACGTTTCAGGGATTAGGGCAGGAACAGACGTCTCCTGGATGTTTCCACAGCCCTTTGCTCAGGAGCAGCAGCTCCTGCAGCAACATCCTCTGAGCTGGGGTCCAGGGCAAGCTCCCTCTTGAGCTCAGCATGACTCAAATGGCACAGGGGATAAGGACATTCGGGATAAACACACCTGGAAGTGTCTCTCTGGCTGCAGAGAAATGTTCATTAACACACTTTTTTTAGGGTAAAAGTGGAGCAAAACTAAAATACGGCGAGCACGGATCCGAGTTTTCGTCTGGGGAGGGGAGGACAAAGCTGTCCCCAAACCAGAGCACGCCCAGCATCGCAAACAGCAGATTAATCCCTTTTTATTTACGTTTCCATTTCCTTTTAACCGAAGGAATCACAGAATCGTCGAGGTTGGGAAAGACCTTCCAGACCATCAAGCCCAGCCGTGAATCCAACAGCACTAAACCATTTCCCTGAGCACCACATCCATACTCCTTTGGGACATTTCCAGGGATGGTGCCTCCATCATGGCCCTGGGCAGCCTGGTCCAATGCCTGACCGACCTTCCAGCGGGGAGATTTTCCCCAATTTCCACTCTAAACCTCACAACTCGAGGCCATTCCCCTTTGTCCTGTCCCTTGAGCTCCCAGAGCCTTGCCCAGCTCCGTTCCCTTCTCAGGACGCTCACCCCGCGTGGAACAACAGGAAAGGGAGCTGCACTACCCCAGGGCAGAGCTTTTCCCCTTCATTTCCATCAACAAACAGGAAGGAAAAAAAAAACAACACCTGCGAAAAATTGGTTTAGGCTAATCCTAAACCAAAAGTTTGTATTCCTCAGCTAGATTTCAAAAACAAAGTTTGCCTGACCTGAAATGTTGAATTTGACCTACAAGGTTTTGCTTTGCTTTAAGATTCTTGGAAACCTGGACATCAGCTCATCGCTCCCCCGCCGTTCCTGGTCCATCAGTGCTCCCCAGGAATAGCTGTGTGAGCACACACATCCGCCTGGAGCTCAATCTGACAGGGGCAGCTTGTTGTGCTCGGGTTTAAGGACACTTCAAAAGCTTCACCCCTTCCTTTCATCCAATCACAGAAGCATTAAACTTGGAGAGGATCTCCGTTGACCCCAAAGAGGTATCTTTGCCCATCTGCTTCTGAGAGCTGGAATTTCCCTTCACGTGAGGCTTCTCTAACACACCAGGAACACGCATTCAACCCTCATCAGCAGTTTGCTGGTGTGCTTTTCCAGGCCTCCAGCACTCAGCACCGGTGCTTCCCCACGGAAGCTCCCAGCGGGCTCCAAGAGCCGGCTCCAGCCACTGGAATTCTCATCCCGTGTCCGACCCGCGGCTTTCAGGGGCAGAGCCCGAGCCTGTTGTGTCTGAGACCGTTGCCCTAAATGCTTCCTGCTCCTCTCCGTTCTCCCAGACGCTGCGGGATCCCGGGGGGCGTTTCACGTTCCCTGAACCCCACCCCAAACCCCGCACCCCTCCCCAAACCCCACGTCCCACCCCAAACCCCGCAGAGCCCCGCGGGAGCAGCAGCTCCTCGTGTGCCGCTACCCTCCGCGTCTGAGGGATGCTCCTGAACTTTAGCCTGGCTCTTGCTTCCGGCTCTTCTCCGAGGCCTTTGATCCAAGGAAGCCTCTCGACACGTCCCCCCCTTGCTCGGCTGGGGAATTCAGCACTGCGGTATCTCGCATTGCGGATTATTTTTAGGGATGATCCAATCGAGACAGATAAAAATAAGAAACGAGCTGAATCTTTGCTGGAGCTGACTGCAAAATGCTGTGGCTTACCAGAGCCTCGTGGCCAGAGTGGGATTCCTGATCTGAAAGCACATCCAAGAACAGGTCAAGGGTTCGTCCGCAAAACTCGATGGCTCGGGCTGTGCTGCCACCAGCACCCTACAGGACAAAAACCAGAGATCACCATAGATAAACACAGATAGCTGCACGCCAAAATACCCAAATCACACCCAAATTTCATTTCAGAGTCAAGGAAACATCACCCACAGCTGCGAAGGACATCCTAAGCAGCAATGGCCAGCCAGGCTGGTGATGATGCACTGCTGAATTTCACTGAAAGCCCTTAATAAATGATTATCAGACCCTTAATGAACTCAGCTGGGCTGTGGTTCCACAGCCCTCACTGTGGGCTCTCGACTGGAGAGAAAAGAAGAGCAGAAAGCAGGGAGACATCTCCCTGTGGCGTATGCCCAGACTCCAGAAAAGTGTTTGGGGCGAAATTCCAGAGCACAGTGAAGGACAAAAACTGATGGGTTTGGTTGTTTTTTTTTTCCAGTGATGTGAAGAAATAGGATTTGCTCTCAACTGGTCAGTATTGCCTGGGGAAAGAAAGTAAAAAAAAACCCACCCCTGATGGGGTGAGATGACTTGTCCAAACCAGTCACTTAGAGGTGTTTATTTTTTCAGAAGGGAATTTTTTGCCTTTTTTTTTTTTTTTTCTCCTTTGGTCAGGTTGATTATTGCCAGCAGTATTTTAGCATCTGCTGTGCCTGCTGACCTACCACATTTACCCTACTTACACTAATTAAACTTTAATTAAGCTCGCTAGATGTTCATCTCGCGTCGAAAGTAAGGCAAAGGCCTGGCTTGGCCAAGGCCTCGGCGTGGCCGGGCAGTTTGGGTTTACATCACTTTATTTACACATTCACAACCGAGGGGAGGGGTTTTTTTAAGTGCAGCTCACTTCTGACCTACTCACCTGACCCTCCCAGCACCTGCTCTGCAGTTTTGTTCTGAACCAGCTGCACGAGGGCTGGCACTTCTCGGGGTGACAGAGGCCTCAAGGGACTGAGGAGTGTTTTGGGATGCTCCCAGGAGTCCAGGCCTATCAGGTACCTCAGGTTCCTCCTCCCAGGCTGCCAATCATGTCTTGTATTTCTGTTTCTTAAAAAAAAAACAAACAAAAATGAGCAAAAGGGACTTTCCTGCCAGCCCACCCTGGCAGGGCAGGGTGCAGTCTCTGCTCAGCGCCCGCACAGCTGTTTTCCAGTCAGCTTCGCTCAAGCAGCTCGAGCCAAGTTTCCTGACAAGTCGGTTTTCCTCTCCTCTCCGCCTCCAAAATAAATTCCCTCGCATCCCAGGAAACGTGCTGCCAGCACAGGCTTGGGAAGCGAGGGAGAGGCAGCAGCAGGAGTTCCTTGTGGCACGGGGAACGCGGGGGTCACATCTCCCCCCTGGCCAGCCAGGGCTGCCTCAACCAGCGGGGATCGAAACAGATCCTGGCGCTCCCCTCAGCTCAAAAGACTCCCAGAATCCTTAAGGCTGGAAAAGACCTCGGAGATCTTCGAGTCCTGTGCCCCCAGCACTGCTTTCCCCTAGTTTCAGCAGGATCAGCTGGGAAAGCCAAAGCCAGCTGCATGTGCACACCTCAAGGTCTGAGTGTTGGCATCCAGAACCGTCCCCTCTCGCGCAGTTCACTCCATCCTCACCTTCAGCAAAATGGCTCAGCCTTTGATCCTGGGAAAGCCACTTATTTTAGAGCTATTCCCCTGAAATTGCTTGAGCAATTCTCCCTCTTTTCTTTCTTTCTTTCTTTTTTTTTATTTTTTTTTTTTTTAGCAAGCAGGAACTTTAAAAAGAAGGTTTTTTGGAAAAGGATATTTTGGCAACAAACGTTTCAGTTTAGTGCTTGGCAGGCACCAAGCGTTTAAGCCTTGAAAAATAAGAATTTGTTCAGAGCTTTGGGGGTTTTGCTATTTTTTTGGCCTTTCTAAATGAAAGTGCAGGTTGGTGCTGTGAGGGGGGAGGTTCTCACACACACACACGAGAAAAACCCCCTCAGCACTGGTGGATTTCCAGTGATCTCTACATAAAAAGATCTGAGTCCAAGTCCAAATTCCCAGGAGGACCACACAGAGGTGCATGGAGTGATTTCCCCTGGATGACAGCTCCCAGGGAGCATTGGAGGGTGTTGGAACCATGGAATGGTTTGGGTTGGAAAGGACCTTAAAACTCTTCCCATTCCCACCCCCTGCCATGGGCAGGGACGCCTTCCACTGGACCAGGCTGCTCCAAGCCCCAATGTCCAACCTGGCCTGGAACACTCCCAGGGATCCAGGGGCAGCCCGTTTAAGGGTGCTGGGCACCCCCAAGAGCAACCCCTCATCGGTTCCCTCTTCCCTGCAGTGCCACTTGCTGGGCAGCGGATCCCTCACCTCCTCCATCACCTGCTCTGGTGCCACCCTGCTGGTCTCAAAACGCTCCACAATTCCCTGGAATGCCACTGCCTTTGCAGCAGGGATGAGTGAGCCAGGGCCTCCTTTGGCTGCTGGATGCTGTGACGGAGGGAGACTCCAGCCTTCAAAGTAGAAATAGCACTTTATGAACAAAGCAGAGATGGGATTTATCAGCGAGCAGGAACAGGGAGGTCACTGTTCCAGACAATAACCACCCATTTACTGTGTTTTCTTTTCGGTCCATCCGAGGAGAAATGCTCCTGGAGAACGTTCTGTGCACCAACAGGGGCTCCTAGCGAGGCATCCTGCCCATCAGCTGAGCCCAGCAGTGGAAACTCTCCCTGCAGCAACGAAATGGGCACCTGTGGCACAAGGGCCTGGGCAAACAGGTGCCAATCCCCCTGTTACCCCTTGGTCCGTGGTGTACAGGACAGGGTGACAACGAGGTGAGACCACATCCTGCATCTATCTCTGCAGCAAGCTCCTTTCCTGGGATCCTCTGTTCCCAGAGGGCGGAATGGCTTTGCTTCCAAACTCATTTGCTTCCAAACTCATTTGCTCCCAAACTCATTTGCTCCCAAACTCATTTGTTCCATGGCACGGGGAGGGGAGGGGGGGGTGAAAAAAAGCTAGCAGAGAGGTAAGAGGAGGAACAGAACATTTGGCAGATGTGTTCTGAACTTCACACAACAAACCCATTAGTTCGGGCGGCCCCATCTCCACGGCAACCAAACAGCACGAAAACAAGGCATTAACACCTAAATTTATTAGTGGGCAAGGGCTTAGCTTTTATCATGCCAGGGGTGCGCTCCCCTCCCCGGCTCGCCGGGGTTCCCGAGGAAGACGGTTCTGGTGCAAATGCCAATGCAAACACGGGCACGCCATTCACAGGCAGCAGAGCCCCAGCTTTCCTAGTTTCAATCACAGTTTGAGAAACAAATAACAACACAAAACCAAGGGAAAGAGGCTGCCTGTAGGGGAGTTACCCAATTTTCACTTTACTTTGCAAAACTGTTAAGGGTTTGCAAGCCACGGGGAAGGGGCGAGAGATATTATCCATCCTATCCCAACAGCTCCATGAAGATCTTCGTCGGGAAGAGGAATGGGGGCTATAAACTGGTTCTCCCAAAATAATTCCCAAGTGCCTTGCCTTTATTTTAAATGGATATTGCAAGCCCCAGGAAAACGTGTCACCCAATCTCCACTGTGCCACGAGGCTCCGGGTCGTGCCACAGGCTCTGGGGGAGGAGTGGTGCTGTTTGGATGTGCTCACCCCAGGAATAAGCAAAGGCTTGGGGATGAAGGTGCCGGAAAGCTGCGTTTAAATGCTCCCCATTCAAAGCATCTTCCCATTCCGAGGGCCCTGGGTGAATTCCAGTGGCCCCAGGAACACAGACCACGGTGGGACAGCTCGGAGAAGATAAGGAGGTGTCAGATCTGTCTCCGCAAGTTGGAGTGAGGCGGGAGAACAAAGGCTGTGCCTCAGCCCAAGGCACACGTGAAGCTGTGCTGGGGCTAACAACACTCTGCACATTTATCTAAGTGCTTGCTGAACTTCCCTTTCCATCTTCGCTCCGGGCTTTGGAATAACCTTCCCTAGGAATAAGGATCTGGCTTTCTTGGGGTGGATAGTCTTAGAAGAACCTAATCTTGCTCGCTGTCGGAGAGAGGAAATCTCTACCCAGAGCAGCTGTGGCTGCCTCTGGATCCCTGGAAGTGTCCAAGGCCAGGCTGGACGGGGCTTGGAGCAGCCTGGGACAGTGGAAGGTGCCCCTGCCCGTGGCAGGGGGTGGGATGGGATGGGCTTTGAGGTCCCTTCCACCCCAAACCCATTCCCCCTTCCATCCTGCACAGCTATTTCCAGGTGAGAGGCGCCTTGTCCTGGGGCTAATTCAGACCCAGTCACGAAACACTCCGTGTCCCCACGCAATGGCAGCAAGGGGAACCCACGCCACACACCCAGGAAAAACCTTCAGCGGGAAAAGCAACGCCGCGCTGGCGGACGATGCCTTGGAAAAACACCGAACCCATCCTGTCCTGTAGCACCCCTCAGGGGGAGCCAGAAGAGCACCAAGCACAGACCAAGCCCATCACTGTGTCTGAAGGGCTGGTGGCAAATCGCTCGTCAGTGGATTGCAGCCGCGTGAGCGGCAAACGCTCGGCGCGAGGGGCCGCGATGCGCTCACCAAGATTTCAGCTGACCAGGGCCCTGCTTCCCAAGCCCTTCAGGCAGCTTGCAAAGAAAGCAAATGAACAGGTTGAAACCCTGACAATTTGCTTCTGAAACAAGGTCGCTGAGGATCCCACAAGTCCCTGACTAGCTGGCTCGCTCTCAGCTCAAAGGCATTTCAAGAACATTAGCACTGGTGCCAAAAATATCCGGGCTCGTCCCTGCGGCAAGACAGCGGCAGGAGGAGGAGGAGGATGGGTTGTGATGGCAGTGTCTGAACAGGCAGAGGGATGGGGGGGTGTGGGGCAGAGATGGTTGGGGGGTGTTTTTTGGGGTGCCTCCACCACTGGGAAGAGTAAACAAAAGAGTTTTAAAGTCTCCTGTCAGCCAGAACTAACTCTGTCACCATGAGGACCCGATGGCTCCTAGCTGAGGACTCGAGGATCTTAAAGCCCTTTTCCCACGTTAATGATTCCACACTCACCTCTGGCAGCAGATCCCAGCAAAGCCAGCTTGAAATGAACCTTCAGCACATCCAGTCCCCTACAGAAGACACAACAAAAATGCTCGCTGACATCGTGCCCGACTCACCGGTGGTTTTCCTCTACCGGAAATTTTTTTTGCCATCTCCAGTCTCTCCTTATGGTCTTTTCAAAATGAGAGACTTTTGGGTTTTACCAGTGAAATAATTGCCGTGGAACAACATTCAGTAATCAGAAGGAAATTGAGCAGCTGTAACAAGAACCATACCTGCAAGCTTCAGAACGAACCCAGCCCCAGATGCACCTGGAGTAAGATATCTCATAACCCTCTCTCACAGCTTTCACCATTTTATTTTGGGATTCATTGTCTAAACTAAGCATTTAGAAGCCTCCATGCTGAGTCTTGGGGCTTTTTCCCCCAAAGTCTTCCTGGCTGACGTATCCTTGGGTCGAGGATGTGAACACAGACCAGCTCCACTGCTCCTGTCAAACACAGCAGCATTTCTGGGCACAGGGGCAAGTGGATCTGAGCTGAAGGAGGACAGGGTTAGATGGGATATTGGGAAGGAATTGTTCCCTGGGAGGGTGGGCAGGCCCTGGCACAGGGTGCCCAGAGCAGCTGTGGCTGCCCCTGGATCCCTGGCAGTGTCCAAGGCCAGGTTGGACATTGGGCTTGGAGCAGCCTGGGACAGTGGAAGGTGTCCCTGCTCATGGCAGGGGGTGGGATGGGATGGGCTTTAATGTCCCTTCCAACCAATCCATTCTGTGATCTGACTCCTACAATTCACACTGCCAGACCTCTGTCCTGATGGATAGAGTCTGTCCCGTGCTGGGACAGACACGCAGACCCTGGGAACCAGCTCCTGACCGCGGCTGCCCTCCCTGCGCAGAGATTGCAGATTGTGCAACAGCCCTGAGGAGCCAGGCGGGCCCCGCGGAGCCGGTGCCATGCCGGACGCATTAGCAGCGCTCGGAACAAACGCGTGAGCCCCAGCCAGTTCTGTCTGCGCGCTGAGGGCAGAGCGGCAGAGGCGGAGCACGGCGACACCGCTGTCCCCAGCCGCACGCGGCCCAGAGGTGCCCGGGCCCGGATCTGGAGGCTGTGGGCTGCTGGAGCGTGTTTATTCCGGCCCCGCTTCCCTGCGTGCGTGTTCCCAGCGGGAGGGGATGTAAACTGGCTCAGCCGTGCCCGCCCAGCCCTCCATCCTCTGCCACGTGCCAAAACTCTTCTGCTCGCGCTCGCGCGAGGTCACATTTCTTGGCAGGGAGCTCGGGCTCCTTCTCCCCTCTCCCTTCCCCCATGCTCCTGGTGAAATATGAAAACAGCCTGCCACCTGCCATTTGCCTGGCCTGCTTCTCTCTGTCTGCCAAAAATTAGCAACATGCCCCAAAATATAATTGGAAACACTGCACCGCACTGCAGGGGTCCCGTTGCTGTTGCATAGAAGAGGCTTGACAAAAAGCCAATTTAATTTCTAGATTCCCCGGGCTGCGTGTAGCTGCTAAGTGAGGAGGTAAAAAAAAAAAAAAGATAAAAAAAAATCCCTTTTATCAGGCCAATTCCTATTAGTAGATTCAGATCTTTTAACAAGCCATGCCGTAGGAATCAGCGAGCTGTCACTGCCAGCAGATTTAGGGCATCGCTTCTTGGAACTGGAGTCGTGTGGGAGGTCAAGAGTTAGAAGCCGGCATTCCCAAACTTCAGAGCCGGGAGCTGGGGTGGGGCCGGAGGTGGCAGAGGATTCGTGAGGGCTGACATTAACCCCGGGAAGGAAACTGCCCCGTTCCCCCTCCTCGCCAGCAGAACTTGCGCAAGTCCCGCAGGATCCTTGCGGGAGGGATCTGGCGATGCCTCCCACACCTCCGCGCCCGGGGCGGCTGTGACAGCGGAGCACAGCACCGCTGCTGCTGCCCAGGCTGCCCAGGCTGCCCAGGCTGCAGGCCAGCCCTGCAGAGCCAGCAGTTATCTGCTTTTTTTGCAGGGAAAGGGCAGGAGAGGCGAGCAAGAAAATATAGGGCACCTCATTCACACCACGCCTTGGCAGAGAGCTCGGCCAGCAGATTTGTGAAACTGAAAAGCAACATTTCACCCCGAAAGAGCTGTTTACGTTGTCGGGGCTGACTTGCCAGGCGTAGGAAAGAGCTGTGCCAAACTGGCTTATTATTATCTCCCTTCCCCAAAATACTCAGGGCCCGCTCCTTTGTTACGGGATGTCTGCGTCCATGGAGCTGGGCTGAAATCCCCTCCTCGGGGACACCTGTACCCACGGACACCGGGCACTCGGCCGCTCTCCCCGCAGTAAAGATGGATATTGGGAAGGAATCCTTCCCTGGGAGGGTGGGGAGGGGCTGGGCTGGAATTCCCAGAGCAGTTGTGGCTGCCCCTGGATCCCTGGCAGTGCCCAAGGCCAGGCTGGACATTGGGGCTTGGAGCAGCCTGGGACAGTGGGAGGTGTCCCTGCCCATGGCACAGAGGGTGGGACTGGATGAGCTTTAAGGTCCCTTCCAATCCAAACCAGTGTGGGATTCTGTGAAATGAATTGCCAGGCTGGAGCTGGAGCTGGAGCCTCGCTGACCTGATGTCACCCCTGGATTTGTGCTCCTCCTCCTTGTCCCAAGGCTGTAGAGCACACTCAGGGGACCCAAGCAGGAACAATCCTTCCATCTTCTCTGAGGGAGAAAAGCGCTTAAACCCGAATCACAGCGCTACTGAATAACTCCCCAAATCCTCCCCGGCCACGCTCCTCGGAGGAGATGCACAGGGACGCTCGGACCAGGCACCCTGGGGACACTGAACAAGACACTGGGACAAGGGAACGTCCCTGGGGATGGAGCCTCCCAGCCCATCTCACAGAATCACAACATCCTGAGTGGAAGGGACCCCCAGGGATCATCAAGTCCAAGCCCTGGCCCTGCGTGGGACAGTGCCCAGAATCCCACCCCGTGCCTGAGAATGCTGTATCTAGGGCTGGGATGGCCAAACCCCATCACGGATCTGCTGCACTGCCTCACTGTCAGCCTCAGAGGGGAAGGGCGAGAGGGAGCCCCGAGGAAATGGCACATTCCTCCTCATCAGGCTGATCACTGAATGGGCTCCAATAGATCAGGGGATGAAGAACTTGGTTAAAAGTCTAAATAACTGCTCTGAAATTCTTCACAATTAGATTTTTTTTGTTGGTTTTTTTCTTTTTTTGGTATTTCCACGCTATGGAATAATAGGGGAGATGACCCCGCGTTTCCAAAAAAACTAAAACACAAAAAAAAGTCATCACAAAACCCACAGCTGCTCCCCATTTGCAACGAGCCGTTTAAAACAAAATAAACCAATACGTTTTGCTCCAAGAAACACGCATTAGGCACTGGCAGCTCGCTTCCCTCATCCCTCTACCCCCAAGCACTTGGACTGCAAGGAGGGGGGAAACCTTGAAGCGAGACATGTGTGAGAAGCCCTGAGAACAATAGCTGCTCCCCAGTTGACTCCAGAGCATTAAACCTGAGGTTCCCGTGCTAGAGGAGCGCAGCTGGAGCTGCACCAGCACCGAGAACACCAGCAAAAGTCAGATTTCCACCTACAAATTCCTGGAAGTTGGCAGCCCAAAGAGCTGCAGGCTAATCCTCAGAGCAGGAGGGGCAGGATCCCGCTTGGAGTCCATCACCACCACTGTGGTTTTAAACTGAGTTCTACTCACAAAGAGGTGCAGTCAATACAAAGAGGCTGCAGTGGGTTTGTCACACAAGCCCCGCTTGAGCCCTCAACTCCTGGGGATGGAAAAGGCCAGGAAAAAAAAAAGCAAGAATCCAGAAGGCCATTATAAATCATCCCCCAGACCTATTTCTCACCATGGAAGTAGAGGGGCAGCACCGATCTCTGCTCTCTGATGGCCAGGGACAGGGCCCAGGGAACGGCTGGAGCTGTGTCAGGGCAGGGTGAGGTTGGATTTCAGGGAAAGGTTCTTCCCCCAGAGGGTGCTGGCACTGCCCAGGCTCCCCAGGGAATGGGCACGGCCCCGAGGCTGCCAGAGCTCCAGGAGCGTTGGGACAGCGCTCCCAGGGATGCCCAGGGTGGGATTCTTGGGGTGTCTGTGCAGGGCCAGGAGCTGGATTGATGACCCTCGAGGGTCCCTTCCAGCTCAGGATATTCTGTGGTTCTGTGAAGGGCAGCAGCCCATCACCGTCAGCAGATCCGCGGATTTTGTTGTTAATTTTCCACATCCAAACCACCTTCCATTGCAGCCAGGCCTGCCACGACTTCGCATCGCCCACTTTCACTTGGGAGGTGCTGCCTCAGCAGCCAGAGATGGAAAACCAGGTGATGAGCCACAGAGCAAAGCACACAGGAGGCTGAGGAGCTGGGGTGGGGAGGAGGAGCCGGAGCAGAGAACAAATGCCGCAGAAACCGGACCACGGCGTCTGGAATGAGCAGCTCAGCCCCTGGATGTGTCAAAAAGCGCAGAGGAAGTTGGGTGCTGCTCTTTGCAACCAGCTCACAGCTCTCATCCCTCCTGAAAAACGGGGGGGAAGAACTGGGGGGTGCATCCTGCCCTGGGGGTGGGCTCCGAGGGCCCCTTTTTCCACGCTTTGGAAAATGAAGCCTCTCTCGACACCCACAGCTGCAAGCGTGCAGCTGTTCCCTCTAATTCCCTGGGCACAGAGCTGGCCCACGGGAAACAACGCCATGAAAGTCTTCTGGGAGTTTAAAAGCTGGAGAGGCACTGCCTTGGAATGAGGCCTTCACCAAGGGACAGCGTCAGGGAGGAGGTGCAGCCCAGCCCAGGGTCCTACAGAGCCTTGCCCCAGGCAGAACCCAGAGAGGAGGGAAGAGCTGAGGGAGGACTAAACTGCTCCGTTCAGAATCAGAGTTTCAGGCGTTGAGGACTCGGAAAGGTGGGTGAAGGAAGGTTCCAAAGGCTGCCAGAGACTCTCGTGTGGCCCCCAGCAGGCTGCACCTCTGTGCCCACCTCTGTGCTCTGAGGAGGCACGAAGGAGATGCCTCACGGCATTCACAGCATCAAATACCTCTCAGCTGCCATCGGATCTGCGTCCCTGATTCCCAGAGACCCCTGAGGAACTCCCAGCCCTGCATTAATGACACCAGGCTCAGCAGCAGGACCTCTCCATCCAGCACAGCAACACCCCCGCTCTGAGATTTCAGACCTGACGTTCCCAGAAGGGTTTGGGAAGGGACCCTCAAGTTCCAACCCCCTTCCTTCCACTCGACCAGGTTGCTCCAAACCCCATCCAGCCTGGCCTTGGACACTTCCAGGGATGGGGCAATGGACAGGGGAGCACGGGAGACATCCCAGAAAGCCGTGTAACATATTACCCAGGGTATTATGAGCCAATTAAAAATTCACTAAGAGAGAGGGAACAGGAGGCACTGACCTGGATCCAGCTGTTTCACCCTTCCGAGGGGACAACTCATCCGGGACTTTCAGGCCTTCCATGGGGAGACCAGAAGCTCCGATCAAAGCCGAGGGTTTGGTGTCTCACAAAGCCCCCCTCTCCCTGCCAGCTGTGCTCCAGCCCCCCACCCCATCCCATCCCAT
>VZTA01014842.1:62011-86896 GCA_013398855.1 Mohoua ochrocephala
ACTTTTCCTCCTGCCGCCCCCACTTCATTCCACATTTTTCACATTTCTGGGGATTGTTTTTCACCTCCCAGCGCTTTTCTGGAGCCTGCCCAACAGAAATAAACGCGGCCCGACCATCGCCGGCGGGGCGAGGGGCAGCGGGTTACGCTCTCGGTAAATTTAGCCTCTCACTGACAGATTTATCTCCCTTAATCAGAACCGAGCGTAGTTAGCGAGGTTTGTTTTTGCAGACTGAACTTCCCCAAAGTCAGCGCGCACACACCTCCCCCTCCCTCCCTCCCTCCCTCCCCAATTACATAAATGCTTTTAGTTAAGAGCTAATTTCCTGGAGTGTGTGCCAGTGCTCTCTCCGAGCAAACAAAGCCAAGGCGGCACTGGAAAGGGAAGATTATCCTAACAAAAGGTGGGGAACGAGGTGCCAAAGGGTCTCTTGCCCGTTCCTCCTCCTCCATTTGCCCACGGGAGGTGAAGCGCAGGTGGGGAGGGAGCACCTTCCCAGCCTGGCTTGGATATCGTGGTTGGAGGTTCGGCCAGAGGCTGAAGCACAGCTCTCACTCGGCAGGAGAGCCGGGCAGGTCCATCGGATGCTCTGTCTCCATCCAGGCTGCCCCGCTGCCGTCCTTCCCTCTCCCCGCATCCCGCATCCCGCATCCCGCGCTGCCGCAGCTCGGAGCAGCGCGGGGGGCTGAGCCGGGTCGGGC
The DNA here is from genome assembly GCA_013398855.1 of Mohoua ochrocephala. Taxonomy (NCBI): domain Eukaryota; kingdom Metazoa; phylum Chordata; class Aves; order Passeriformes; family Acanthizidae; genus Mohoua; species Mohoua ochrocephala. The sequence continues at coordinate 62,713 of VZTA01014842.1, forward strand.
CCCACCGTCCTCTCCCGGGATCAGTTCGGAGCCGGGAGAGGCTTCGTGGACATCTCCCTTCCCGGGGCTCCTCCTCTGCATCTGTCCACGGGCTTGCTTCAACATTCCCCTTTCGTTTTCCTTCCCACCGCGCCATTAATCAGGAGCATTCCCCGCACTGTGCCGGCCCGGAATGTGTCGAAATGACCATTTCTTTCTTCTGTTTCAGCCTAAGCAATAGTTTTCACTGAGCTCAGCCGCTTTCCCAGCAATTGAGAGCCCACGGCGGATATCGGGAGGGAGAGAAATTCCCTCTGCTGAGAGAAATCGCAGCGGAGGGAAGCAGCGAGGCAGAGGGGAGAGGTGCACTGACACCTTTAGTGGATCAGCAGGGGCCGAGACGGAATCCCGACCCTGCGACATCGCTGATCCAGCCCGGCATCTCCCAGTGTGACACTCCCAAGGACCCACCCCAGATTTCTAGCTCAAGAGCAGGGTGGTTTTTTTCCCCCCTCCCTGCCCTATTTGGGTGAGAAATAATTCTGCACCCAGGACAGAGCAGCTTCTGCCGGGTTCCAGAGCTCATCTCGCAGCTGCCCGGATGCCCTGGGGTGCTGGGAGCACTGCTGGGAGGGGCCCAGCGTGGGTCCCACTGGGTGGGGGTCTCTGTTGGCCCCTCAGACAGGAGAGGTTACCTGGGGGTGATGCTGGGGGGGTCTCTGTTGGCCCCTCAGACAGGAGAGGTTACCTGGGGGTGATGCTGGGGGGGTCTCTGTGGGCCCCTCAGACAGGAGAGGTTACCTGGGGGTGATGCTGAGGCCAGGCTCTGCCAGCCCCGAGTCCAGCTCAGGAGCTGCTGGCACGGCCCAGCTCTGCTGCCGATGTTCCCCACATCTGCCCACCTTCCAGGGACCCTTCTGGACCAAGCCCTTCGCCCCTGCCCTCCTGTTTTCCAGAGGGTGAGCTGGGAAAATAAATTTCAGTGTCTTTTTTTTTTTTTTTTATTTTCCCCTCTCCTTTTCCTTCAGATGAAAATTCCCCTCATTTCCCCTCGAAAGCCGGCACACGTGGGACTATTTTTACCCGGGTTTATTTTTAGCTCCTCTTCCCTCCGTCGCCTCTCTCACATGGCTGCACGGGGAGGGGCCGGCAGCGGCTGCAAGGACACGTTCTCCCCCTGCAGCACGGCCGGGCTGGGGGCAAACACCGGGGCGGTAATTACAGCACCGGTAATTACAGCACGGCCTCGTTAATCACCCCCTGCTCCCAGCCTTGCTCTCGGGGCGCAGCGAGGTTCCCCCCAACCAGCCCTGCTGCCCACACTGTCCCCACTGCCAGAGACACCCCCACCCAAACACGTCCCCATCGCACTGGTGCTGCCCCGAGGGACCCCATTCCTGCTGTCCCTCTCCCTGCTGGCCCCACAGCTCGGCCACAGGGGCTGGAGCGAGCTGAAAGCCCCGGGAGCCGGGTTTGGAGCCAAACCCCGGCCACAGGCACCAGCAGGGCAGGAACTGGGGCACTGCCTGGGACAGTCTGCTGTGCCTGGCCCTGCCTTCAAAGCGAAGCCCGGCAGGCAGGCAGCTGGGAGAAGGGGATTGGGATGCCCAGGAGCTGCTTTGACCAGGGAGGAGGCTGGGGGAGCCGGCCCAGAGGATGCTGCAGGACGCCGGGTGGTTTTGGTTGGGATGAGCAAGGCACAAAGGTCTGGGTTTCGCTCTTTAGGAGAATTCAAACGCAGCCCGAGCCGCGGCGTGGTTTTTTCCCAGAGGGGAATCCCTGCTTCCCAGCAGCACGGCTAACCTCCCCCACGGCCTGCGGGCTCCATCCAGCAGCACACGGGCCGGGAGCAGCGCTGGGACTGCGGGCAGGGAGGGGAAGGGGAGGCACAGGGGGCTGGGATCCGCTCCAGAGACCCTCGTGTCCCACAGCCGCCTCTCACCCCGCCACCACCTTCCAGAGCACCTTCCCAAGGCCTCCGCTGGCTTCCACGAGGGAAAGCACAGCCTCTCCACGGCACCAGCCCTCTCCACCCCGGATCGCAGCGTGCCACGGTGCCGTGGTGCCACGCTGCCCGTGCCAGGCTGCAGCAGGCACTGGCGGGTCCCCCGTTACCATGGCAATGCTGCCAAGGTTCACATCTTCTCCTCCATCCCGATTTATCCTGCTGCCTTGTTTCCCCCCCCCCACACTCCATGCCTCGGGAAGGGTTGGGATGCGGCTCTGCCATCAGGGCTGTGGCCACATTGCACGAAGCCCTTGCTCAGGAGTAGCAGCCTTGGATCTCCTGTCAGCACAGGGGGGAAGCTGGAATCAGGGAGCAGATACTGATAAATCCTCTGCTGTCTCTTCTCCTTAGACTTGAGCACAGGGAAAAACCCAAAAGGCCCGAAACGTTTTTGTTAAGTGTCGGGGATTTTTTCTGGTCATTATTTGAAAAGAAAAGCTCCCTGCGCAGAGGGGACAGCTGGGGATGCAGATCCTCGTCAGTGCTGGTCCCTTCCCACCCACATGGCCCTGCCCTGGGCCTCCAGCCCATCCCAGCGTCCAGCACCAGGCACCTGGGCAAGCAGGAATCTCCCCTGGAACATCTCCCTGGGGCCAGGGTCCCTTCCCAGCCACGTGCTGTTTCATGGAATCACAGAATCATTCGGGCTGGAAAAGACCTCCAAGGTCTTTGAGCCCAGCCATTCCCCCAGCACTGCCAAGGCCACCACTAAACCATGTCCCCAAGTGCCACCTACTCATCTTTCCGACCTTTCCAGGGATGGGCACTCCAGCACTGCCCTGGGCAGCCTGCTCCACCCTTTTGGTGAAGGATTTTTTCCCTAATCTCCAATCTAAACCTCGCTTGGCCCAGCCTGAGGCCGTTCCCTCTCCTCCTGTCNTGTCCCTGTTCCCTGGGACAAGAGCCCGACCCCCCCCCGGCTGCCCCCTCCTGTCAGGGAGTTGAGCAGAGCCAGAAGGTCCCCCCTGAGCCTCCTTTTTCCTGGTGGCCTCCATCCAGCTTCTCCATAGCAACATCCAGACATAGATCCCAAAGCTGCCTTTGCTAACTGCCACCTCTCCCTACCACAGACAAGCCTTTTCAGGGAAAATCCCAGCTTGATCCCAGCCTGGGGGGGTTCATCACACAGCGACAGCAGCTCACCTGGAGCTGGTATTTCCAGGCTCTTTCCTACACTGACGTTGTCCCCGATCCTTGCGCACCCGATTCCTCTTGGCCTGTGGTGTGATAGGACAGAGAAGAGAGACCTAAAGGGGCTCCAGGAGAGCTGGAGAGGGACTGGGGACAAGGGATGGAGGGACATGACACAGGGAATGGCTTCCCACGGCCAGAGGGCAGGGATGGATGGGATCTTGGGAAGGAATTCCTCCCTGAACTAAGCAGAGAGCTCAGGCGCTCGGAGCAATCCCTTATCCAAGCCCTGCACCCCGCGGAACCGAGGAGCTGGATGGGGCTGGGATTGCCATCCCGCCCTGCTCGGGGGAGTTTTCTCCTCGCCATCCTTGGCTTGCAGGAGCTGCACTTTGGCTGAGGCTGCCGGGGAGCCGACGCTGGGACGCGGTTCCAGGAAAGGCAAATCCATTTATCAGAGCGCTTACGGCTCCCAGTTCAAGGCGGGTGAAGCACCAATAAATATCGAGCAGAGCGAGGGGGATCAGGCTCCAGAGCAGCTTCATAAATAAAAGGCTGTTAAAAAACATCTCTCTACCCGCAGATGCTCGTGCCAGCCTCTCTGGAGTCCCAGCCCAGGTCTGAATCGGAGCTGAGAGAGCCTGGCTGCATCCTCCCGAGCCCACATCCCAGAGGAGCGGGGTCCGGCACGCTGCAGACGGGGTCAACGGGGAGGGAAGCGCTGTCTGGCAAAGGAACGAGCCGCTAATTTATTGAAATGCTTTGGAAAATAATTGCGTTTGGAAGCCTTCAGCTGTCCTGGGTTTGTGCCTTCTCGCGCAGGACTGGAATTTCAAGGGATGGGACATAAAAGGGAGTGGAAAAGCAAAGGGAGCTTTGAAGCTGGGGCAGGAGAGCGCGGCGATCAAACGGAGCGAAATTCCCAGCTCCCACCCCACGCAGGCAAAGCTTTGCAGCTCCCATGGACCAGCAATTAGGGAACAAATCGGGCCCGTTTGTTTTCACCGGGGTGAGAGAAACACCTCAAAACCTGGCAGCAACTCCTGCTCCTTCAGCCAGCTCGCTGCCAGCAGGCAGCACCCAGGGGTGGGAGGCCGGGAGGGGAAGAGAGAGCGCTCCATCCGCTCTCCCGGCACGTGGGATGGATCCCACACCACGGAGAGGCCCTGCCCCAGGTGCTTCTCCCAGTCCAGGGCTCACCGGGTGTCCTCCCTGTGGGTGCCTGCTGTCCTCCTCCACCCCAGCCTGGGACCCGGGGCTGGTTTGGGGAGGGTTGTGGAGGTGCTGAAGTGAATTCCAAGAGAGATCTGCTCTCTGAGGTGCCTTGGTCAGACCTGTTTGGGCAGGATCCTGGTGGATCTGGAGGATCCATGGAGGAACAGCTTTACTGCCGTGACAAAGAAGATGTGATTCCTGCTGTGGGTACGGGAGTGTGAGGGGGCTGCGACATCAAAAAGGAAAACCAAGCGAACACGACGAGTCCCCAAAGATCCAGAGAGCTGCAGGGTTTTACCCGGATGCTTCTGAGGCTGATGAGGGAGTTTGGACAGGTTTGGGTCCTGGAGCTCCTGCCCTTGCCCCTCCTCAGCTTGGCTGTGGCTCCCAGGGATGGGGAACAGACCCAGCAGGATGAAAAGCAAAGGGCAGGGAGCAGCCCCGGGAAGGGGGAGGGAATGAGCACAATTCCAGCCCCACCATCCCCGTCCCTGCTCTGCCAGGGGTTCCCAGGCAGTCCCTGCTCCGCCAGGGGTTCCCAGGCACTCACACTGAGGGCAGAGGATGGACGGGGTCACAGCTCCAGCAGCACAAAGAGGGGCTCAGAGCTCTTCCCACCGGGGCTGGCTGGATTCCCTCCCTGCTCCCAGGGTCTGCTCACTGCCACCGTCCCCATCTTCCTCTGGGGCCAGGGTGTCACCCAAAGCCAGAGCAATGGCCCTGCCTTGGAGGGCTCCTCTGAAAATCAGCACACTGAGGGCAAAGCCTCCTTGGGGTCCCCTGGTGCCCAGGGGACGGGGCCATGCTGGTCCTGGGACCAGAGCTCGTATTCAGGCCCTGCAAACAACAGGGCATTCAGAGGGAGTGAAGGGACAGTAAATCCAGAAGTGATGAACAACAACAACAACAACAACAACAAAAAAAGCATCTTTTCACACGGCTTGCCTCGAGGAACTCCGTGTCGTGTGACGTGGCCAAGGGCAGACCCTCGTGGGATCAAACAGCTCTGGGTATTGCTGTTATCCAAACCAGAGAGTAAATGACATTAAAACAGGGAAAACCCACGGAGTGTAAGCAGTGGAAATCACTGAGGCTGTTGAAGGGCCATGCCAGAGAGGACATGTTCTTCCCGAGGACAGAACACAACCGCTGGGAGCAGGTTCTCGGGAGCAGCCTGGCTGAAGCCTGGGACACCCTGCAGCTTTCCCTGGGGTTCCTGGCACCAGCTGCTGAGCCCATACAACCCCTTGGCCAGCCACAGCGGCAACCAGCCCTCTCAGCACAACCATCCTCGCCCCCCAGCCACTCCTGGAAGGTTTTCCTTACACCTGGCTTGGCCCAACTCTGCACTTGCCAGGCAAAGGAGCTGCATCCGCTGCTCAGACCACAGAATCATGGAATACGGCTTGGGATGGGAGGAACCTTAAATCTCACCTCATCCCACCCCCCTGCCATGGGCAGGGACACCTTCCACTGTCCCAGGCTGCTCCAAGCCCCATCCAGCCTGGCCTGGGACACTTCCAGGGATGGAGATTCCACAACCTCTCTGTGCGCAGAGACCTGCCCTGGGAACTTAGAACAAAGCAGGTTGCTTCCCTTCTAAAAGGAGAAGGCAGGAGAAGGAGCAGAGGAAGAGCTGGTGCAATAAAACGTTGCCTCCAAAAACAAACATGCCAACAAGAGCCTCCAAACACCTTCAGTTATGGAAGTCTCCCCATTCCCTGTCAGTTCTCCCCTTGGGTAGCGGTGATGCAGACCCGAGAGCACGGCCTGGGAAGGATTTGGGATGCTGTTGGAGCTTTCCTCGCTGGATTGAGCCATCCCAGCACGTTCCCAGGCTGAGGCTTTTCGAGCTGCAGAGGTGGGGAAGCGAGCGAGGAGGCCACGTAACCCAGCCCCTGCAGCTCCCTAAGTTGGGGTTTCGGGGGCTTTGTTAAGCTGGGCAGATAAATGCTTTGAGAAGACGCTTTAAAGCTGTGGCTGCTTTCTCCAGGGAACCACCAGGCTGATTTTCCTTGGCCAGAGCAGGGTCCCAGCTCCCATCAAGATTGGGATGTGCGTCGCTGAACGGGAAGCGCTACTGCCGCTCATTAGATTGCCGTGTGATTAATTAATCCTTAACCCTCTCCGCCTGGCCCAGCTGAAGGTGATGAGGCTGCAGCTCCCCTGCAGCCATCCCAGAGGAACCCAAACCGAGTGGCTTTCCTGGGAAGGGCAGCTCCAGCACAGCCCTGCCAGGTCTCCCTGTTCCCGCGCCCCAGTGGGATGCACCTGCCCCAAGTTTGGGCCCGGGGGGATGGGTTGGGGTAATTAAGGGTAATTAAAGCTTGGCCACGTGTCACTGCTTCACATCTCCCCCTGCAGCCCCAGCAGGGCGCGGGGCTGGGCTCAGCACCGCTCCACGGGCAGCACTGGAGACAGAGGTGAGAGCTTCCTCCCCAAGCTCCTCGTGACCCCTCCTGTGCCACATCCAGGGGCTGGAGCCCCGCTGCAGGTGGCACCCACAGGTGTGACGGGGCTGCTGGGGACCCACGCTGGGACTGAGCCATGCCAGGGTGCCACCATGGGGTGCCTTTCTTGCCTGGAGATTTGGGCTGAAGGTCTGTCTGCTCCTCATGCTTTAACACATCCCCCATCGTCATCATCATCATCATCTACAGAAACTGAGCAGCTCTTCGTGAAACTCCCCTGACCACCTCCTCTGTGGGCACACGGGTGGGCAGAGAGGTCCAGAGCAGCCACAGTTCCCTCCTCCTCCCCTGAGGGCACCCGAGAGGGCAGCCAGCCCTCCCCGGGGATGTGGGAGCGTTCTGAGACCTCCGATGGCGGCAGACGCGGGAGCGGTGCCGCAGCTCCCCGGCCCTCGGCTCCCGTGGGGGGCTCTGAGGGGAGCAGCACGCACCTGGCTGAGGTGGATAATCTGGGAGGAGCGCTCTGCACGTCTCCTGAGCAGCTCCCTGCTGCCTCTGCAGCTCCTCTGGCTGCTGAGCTGGATCTGCCCAGCCTGGGTGCGAGCGCGCCGGCCTCGCATCCCGTCAGCAGCGAGGGCTCGGCCGGAGCACTTCCCACCTTCCTCTGGCTTCGTGAGCTCGTGGATTCAGCACAGGGAACTAAGCTGCCCCTGGCTGAGGCATCCCAGAGAAGCTGCTGGAGCCCTTCTGCTCCTCCAGAGCAGGGTGGGAAGGGCTCGGCACCGTCGGGCCAGGCAGATCCTCTGCCTGGAAATCTGGCAGCGGCTGGGCTGCCTGTGGCAGGAGCCTGTGCCACCTTCCCGGGCCTGGGCTGCACAGGCCCCCCTCCACGGATCCTGCTGGAGACAGGGGATGGAGAGCAAACACAAACAAGCGTGTTCTCCAAGGAATTTAGGGAGCTGGAGCGGGAGGGGGCCTGCTGGGAAACGCAGAGCTGCATTTTGAGCCACTCAAGGGCAGCAGTGGCTCCCAAAAACCATCAGATCATCGGGTCTTTGCCGAATCAGGCTGCTGCCTTCCAGCAGCTGGGCTGAATTTTCTCTCCAACAAGCTGGCTGCAGTTTCAGGCCCCGGCTTAACTTGCAGACAGTATTTTGGGAAGACCTTTTGGGATGGCAGCGTGCCCCTAAAAGCCTTGGGCGCGCCGGGATCAGTCCCCGCAGAGAAGGCACTCGGGGTGCAGCCGAAGGCTCTCCCGGGATGCTGTGGCAGTTTCCCACGCCTGGGGCTGTCCCTGGCAGGGCTCACGGCAGCCCCAGCACCTGTGCCTGGTGTTGGCACGGCAGCCTGGCACAGCCGGCCCGGGGCATCCCAAACCACACACGGAGCTGCAGCCACAGACGGCGGGAGCGGCCTCGCCGCTCCCTCCCAGGCACGAGGGCTGCGAGCGCGGTTCAAAGTTCTCCTCGGTACAAAAACGGGCTTCCAGGGTAATTTGCTGCAGCTTGAAAGCAGCTGAAGTTAATTACAGAGCAATGAAGTATCACACTTTAATATTGCTTCGTTCCCCGTGGCTGGGCTGCCACGGAACGCTGCTCCCTTCCGAGATCAGACCCGAGCGCTCTCTGACCTCCCAGTAACTCCCCAGTTAAACCAGGGACAGGCGGGCTGTGGGATGCACGGCCCTCTGGAGGCTCAGGAGAAGGGGGGACAGAGCACGGGGCTGCACCTGGGGGCTCCTATCCGGCACGGTGGCGTTCAGTGCATCCCGAATCCGCACCGGGGCACCCACGGCGCCTCCAGCCCAGCTCCCGCTTGAGACCCGGGGCTGTGCTCGCAGCCCCGCACGGGGCACTCCCCCAGCGCTGCCCGGCGCGGCCCCTGAGCAGCGCTGCTGCTGCCTGCTCGGCCCGGGAAGCCCCTGGCTGCGGGCCAGCACCGGCCAGGTGAGCTCCTGACTCACGCGGCTCTTGAGCAAGAGCGTGGCCAAGGGCAGGGCAGGTGTCTGCATCCTCTGCGGGCCTGGGAAAGGCTGCTGGGAGCATGGGGAGAGCAGCAGCCGTGTCCTGCCTGGAGCTCGGGCCGGCTCGGTCAGGCAGCCACATGAGCAGGAGTTGTCCCGCTCGCTGGTCACCCCAGAGAAGATCCCGAGCGTCCCTCTTGCCCCTGATGGCACTTGGATGCTTTCTGCTTCTTGGAAACGGCACGGAATGAAGCACCAGGGAACAACCAGGGTGGATGGGGAGGCCAAAGCGCCTGCAAACAGAACCTGTGTAGCCCAGGAGAGGGCCAGAGCTAGCCCAGGAGAGGGCCAGAGCTGGCCCAAGCATGGCCACGGCCATCACTACACGATCCGGGGCACCTCAAAGCCAGAAGGACGGGAATCCCAGCGCCCTTCTTGGCGCCAGCAGCTACAGCGGAGTTAAAACACAGATCCGAGAGCCCTTTCCACACTCGGACAGAGCCTTGGCCAGCCCAGCCCAGCCCAGCCCACAGCGGCCGCGGCCCCGTTCCCAGAGCCGTCATCCCGCGGGGCCGCTCAGAGGAACAGGCTGCATTGCCACCTAATGGGATGTGCTGGGAAAGCCCGAGCATCCCGCCGGGATCCAGCGAGGCCGGGAGGCTCCGCAGGTGCCTCACACTGCCCTGCACCGGCAGGGCCCTCCCGGCTCCGGAGCACAAAGCAGCGCTGGGGCCGGGCGGGACGAGAGGAGGGTTCCGTGCGCTCGGAGCCGTGCCCGCTCCTGCCCCGGCGGTGCCACCGCCCGCCCGCCTCCGTGTGTGAGCACACCGGGAAAGGGCTCCACCGGGTCTCCAGGGCGTTCTCCCCCTCGCTGCCCCCACAGCTCCTCGGGGAAGCGGAGGCTGTCCGGCTCCAGCTGCCTCCTCGCCAAAACGCCGCACGGGAAAAGCAGCTCCACAGGGACTCCAGAGACGGATGTGGGATGGAAACCGGCACGGCCAGGAAACACGGGGGTGGCCGTGCCAGGAAAGCGCGGGGACTGCTGCCCTGTGCCAAGCCCACAGCGCTGAACGCAGCCTTGCGCCCACCCCGCTGCTCTCCATCAGCGCCCGCAGCATCACCTTCCAGGGCCATCAGGGGCAGCTGCTGGGAGCAGCCAGGGCCCCACCTGCTGAATTATTGCACTGACAAAGGCACCAACGCACTGCCAGGAGGGGCTGCTCACCTCCCTGCTCCTGCCTGGAGCGCCAGCTCGCACCCCAGCACAGCCCAGACTGCGGCAGGGAGCTTTGACGCCTCGCTCCTGAGCCCCTCACCTCCCTGCAGAGCTCTCTGGGCGCAGCACAAACACCCCCGGGAGAAGCCAGAGGGGATTGGAGACCCCTGGGATCCCGTGGTGGCTTTGGGTTCCCTTCCTCGCTGAAGGTACAGCCCCTGCCCGTGCCAGCCTGACCTCCAGGACTGCTTCAGCTGCCCACTGAGGGCAACGGGAGCCTGATTTTTACCCGTATCCAAAGATGAAAGTGGAAATGGATTTCATCAAGTTCCTTCCTCCTTCAGCCCTGAGCCTCTCCCATAAGCAGAGAAATCAAAACCCAAAAAGCAGCAAGTGGAGTCTGTGTCCTAATGGCAAACCCCAGCCCAGTTTCTGACACCCTCACCATCTGTGGGACAAAAGCAACCAGCCTCGTCTCCCAAAGCACCCAGCGGTGACGGGAACAGCCTGGGAGCTGCCATGGGCCACGCCAGGGCTGCACAGGCCACGCCTGCTGTTTCTCAGCACCGTTTTGTCCTTTTTTTTTTTTGCATGCATCAACTCCCTTTATACACCAGGAACTCTCCTGGGAGCTTTGTATCGAAGCCATTTGGGTCCCAAAAGGGAGATTGCTGCTTGCTGTGGAAGCCAATGTTTGCACCAGCCACCTTCCCGTAAACAAGGAGGCAGGAAAGAGCCCACCTGTGCATCAGCAGCTGGATAAATCCCACTTCCATCCCATTTCCTGGTGAGCAGAGGGGCACTGCTGTGCCACCCTGGCACTGTAACGCTGCCCAAGGGCTGGCTCCCCGCTTCCTGCCGAGGACAGCCCGCAGCGGCAAGGGGAGGAACAGGAGCAGAGAAACCCAAACCGCTGCTCTGCCACAACCCTTAACCCCCAGCCAGAGCCAGGAGACTCGCATTCCCATTTGGAATGCCCACCCAGCAAGACCCACCACCCATTCTTTTCTTGGCCACCCTTCCTCCGAAGTCTCCACACCTCTGTGCAGACGTGGGTGAGGGCTGGGCACGCTCTCCTGGAGGGGCACAGCCCTTGTGCCTTCATCCCCACACCCACAGTGCCCAGGGCCATCCACGGGCCGTGCTCCCTGCTCCAGGAGCAGGTGGAGGAACAGGGAGCGGTGCCCGCCTCTCCCGGAGCGCCCGCCGCGCATCCCGAGCCCGGCTGGCTCGGAAGGTGCTCGGCGCTGAGCTAATTGAGACAAAGCCTTCTCAGGCACGGAAAATCGAAGGCTCATTTGTCCCTCGCTCGGGAGGGCGGGGAGCGCAGCGGGAGAGGTCCCATCAGAGAGCAGCGGCCAGGCCGGGCTCCAGCCCCTGCGGAGGAACCGCACGGCAGCGGGAGGCAGCGCGCCGGGCTGGAGCGCGCTGGGAACGAGAGCTTGGCACCAAACAAGGCTCGGAGCTGGGAGCCAGAGCAGAACCTGCGAGTGCCACGGCAGCCTGCCAGCCCCGCTGCCAGGTGGGAGAGCTGGGCAGGACCCCAGGGAGCGACGCTGTCAGGTGGGATGGGCGCTGACCAGCGCGGGTGGGAGTGCCCAGGGCCAGGCACTCCCAAGGACCAGTGTCACACAGTCACGGAATGGTTTGCGCTGGGAGGCACCTCAAAGCTCTACTCCAACGCACCTGCCACGGGCAGGGACACCTCCCACTGTCCCAGGCTGCTCCAAGCCCAGTCCAACCTGGCCTTGGCACATTTCAGGGATGGGGCAGCCACAGCTGCTCTGGGAAACCCGTGCCAGGGTCTCACCTCCCTCACGATGTCACCTCCCGTCACCCTCACACCAAACACGAGTCAGCAGAAGGCCACCCCACCCCAAGGAGGACAGTCCATCCTCTTCTTTGACCCTCAGACCCACTTTTCCCCCCAAGCCCACCCTGATCACAGCTGGCTTTTGGGGCTCTCCACAAACGCTCGGCCCACGCTAAACCCGAGCAGGCACGTTTTTGGGGGGCAGCCCGTCAGGTGACACTGTGCCACCCCACCTCTCCCCCTCTGCTTTGGTTGCTTCCACTCGCTTCTGCACAACTGATTCATTCTGCTTTTGTAAACAGCGCTGGAAGCCAGCTGGGATTTGTTGTGCACCTAAATTCCACTTGCTCAGCAGGCTCTTCCACAGAAGGGATTCATTCCAGCCTTTGTCTGTGGTGGGGGCACAGCAGAACTGAGGCAGCAGGGATAATATCCAAACCTCACTGCTGCTGTGCTGCCCAGAGAAGCTGTGGCTGCCCCTGGATCCCTGGAAGTGTCCCAAGCCAGGCTGGATGGGGCTCGGAGCAGCCTGGGATAGTGGAAGGTGTCCCTGCCCACGGCAGAGGGGTGGTACAGGATAGGATTAATGTCCCTTCCAACCCAAACCATTCTGTGGTTCTGTAACTAAAACATCAAAGTTTCACCTGGAAGGAGGAAGAAGAAACTTGCTGGACCTCGTAACTGCAGCCCTGGGCTTGATGTCGCTGCTGAGGAGCACGGGGACAAGTGAAGAGCCAATTCCTCACGGAGAAGCTCAGCCATGCACAGGTATCTTCACAGCCTGGATGGTCCCAGCCCGGCCCAGCTGAGGGGGAAGCTGTCAATGGGCACACTGGGAAAGCACAGACAAGCACCAGCCACTCCCCTCCCGTGCCACTGCAAAGCGGAGCCAAGGGGCAGCTCACTGCTGAGCTGGAGTGACCAACGGAGCCCAAAAATGTGACCTTCCCCAGGGAATCTGCCTTGGGAAAGCAGGCAGAGCCAAGCACGAGACACGACAGGCAAGAGGCAAACCCCAGGCACCGGCACAGGCACCGGGAATTTGGGATAAGAGGACACACTGCAGATGGTTTCACACGTGCACCTACGCAGAAGCAGGGAGAGGACTCGAGCTGTGTTCTCTTCTCCCGTCTAAGTAAGAACTGGAGATGGATTCATCCAACTGGCACAGCACAGCCTCCAAAACCCAAATCTTTACAGCTGGTTTGCTAAGAGATTTTTTCTGAGGTGTTGGAGTGGGAAGGAGGGAAGAGAAAAACACAGAGGAGGGAAGAGAAAAACACAGCTAGCGCTCCTTCCTACGGCAAGGGGAGAGAAAGTTATTTCCTTCACAGATTTAGGTTATAAACAGTTTTAAAGCAGAGTTAAAGCCTGAATAAAATAAAAAGTATGCTTGAGATGCATGTTGTCATACCACAGGGCTCGCCAGCATTGCTATTCCTGACTGGAACTGAAGCCTTCTCTATCCAAAGCTCAGCCCTCCGTGCTGCTGGAGCGGCAGGGGAAGGCTCCTAAAGCTGCTCTGCGCCCCAGAGAGCCCCCCAGTGCCCCACAGCAGCTTCCCCAGCTCTGCCCACAGCACAGAACACCTTTCCCGAGCCGGCCTCGGGCCGCACAGACACTGCCAAGTGCATTCCAGCACCCGGAGAAGTCCCAGCGCCGGGATGGAGGACACGTGCGCAAACGGAGCCGCGCTCTCCAAAGGGATCCCAAAACCACGGCAGGTGCTCCTTTCATCCCCACCTCCCCCAGTGCTCTGGGCGGGCGGAGGGAGGCTCACACTGCCCAGGATCCCACTGCAGGGGAGAACAGCACAGCAGCGCTGGCCGGGAGGCCCGAGGGATCCGGGCGTCCCTTCCTTCCCGCAGGATACACGGACGAGGCGCAAAACACGGGAACAAAGAGCTACGGGATGGGCACGAAGAGCCACATTTCTGTCCCACTGCTCACCCAGCGTCTCACCAGGCCCCCAAGGCTCCCGTTAAAGGACTCTTTTCCCACTGGATTTGACACGGGAAGGGGTGTGAGTGAGTCCCGAGGCGCTGCCCTGAATTCCGGCACGGCTGGCAGCGCTTCCCCTCAGCGACCGCAGCAGCGAGCCCCGTGCTGGAAATGCAGAATTAGCTGCAGCCTAAATCCGGACAGTGCTGCTTGAACCAATGCCAAGGTGCCTCATTTCTGTGACTAACTAATACCAAATGAATCATTTCTTTTTTTTAAAGAAAAAAAAAAAAACAAACCTCCAACTTGGACTTTCAGGGACTTGCAAAAATAATAATTACGCTTGTCTTCTACACCCAACAAACATTTGGCTCTGTAGTGGAATCAAAGCAAGGAGCTGTGAGTACAACTGCTGGCAAGTATTTTGGATTTTTTTTTACAACTTTAAGCAGAGAGTTCTGCTGTATGAACTGAGATCACTCATTCCCATCTCTCAGTGAACTCCTCACGCTGTGCTGAGGGGTCCGGTCGGTGCCTTTCGGGACACGCTGCTGCTGCTTCTAATGAACCTCAAGAAATAGAGCAAGAAATCGACTTTTGTGAGAGCCAGGAGGTTTAATTTCTCTTCAATCAGCAGAACAACAATAAACCTGGACAGTAACGTGCCACAGTCCCGAGGAAGAGAAAAGCTCAGCTCTGATGTTAAGCCCAGCTCTGATGTTAAGCCTGCCCCAGCTCACTTGGCTATCCCACACTGATTATATCCAACACCCCCTGAGCTCCTCAGGGATGAACCAACCAGGATAAAGTGGTTTTCCTTCCGGGAGCCTACTCCCTTTACTGCTGGAGATGGGAGACGATTTAAGCAGCGTTTCCTCGGTGCTACACCGGCGATGTGGAGCAGGTGGGCTGAACACGTGGCTCCTCTTCTCCCAGGTTCCGTGGTCCATCCTGGCCAGGGCCCCGATCCGGGAACGGATTTCACTTCAGCCAGATCCACTTGTCCCCGACGTCGGCGTTGTAGCCTGGCCTGTACTTGCGCCCAGGGAGCTGAGGGAAGCAGAAAGCTCAAGTCACAACACTTTGTCGCTCCCCACAGAAAGTTCTGGGGTCCCACAGCACGTGAAACATTGGGTTTGCACTGCAGGGATGGAACCTGCAGGAAAATCAGTCTCTGGGAAAAGCCTGAGCTGTGCAGCTGAAGGAGGGACTGCAAAAACCATCATGGAGACGGGAACATGAGGCCAGGGATCTCAGCACCGTGTTCCACCTGGGCTCACCCAGCTCCTCCCTCCCCAGGCTGAGACGGCTCCCCTGACTGCATCACGGAGGAGAGGAGCTGAATCCCACCCCAAAATAGGCACAGGCGTTGTTAAAGACGTGAAACGCTTCATGCATGAGATACTGAGTTAATTACCACGTTAAATTAAACCCTTCGAATGAAACTGCAGATTCAGCCTTCGAGAGCTCAACTCCACTTCATTAAAGCAAAAGCAATATCTGCCTGTCTTCGTCAGCAAAGCCAGGAACCACTCCCTGATGGAAAAAACCCCAAGATTTTTGAAGCCTTCACCCAAATATTAAGGGTGCCCTGGGACCTAAAGCCTGTGAGCCTCAGTGCTGAAGCAGCGCCCTTTGGAAGGCACTGACCATGAGCTGAAATGCCAGAGATGGTGAGATCCCAGCTCTAAAATCAGAATCCATCTCCAGAACATCCATTTCTACCTCCAGGAACGACAAAGAAACGGAACAGAACATCTTGGAGCTCCGGTACCGGACCCCAGGAGCAAAGCAGCAGGAAAAAAAAGCCCCATGAGTTTGGTGAGAAGGTCTGCAGCCAGCAGAGAGGCTGCAATAAAACCCTGCCTTTGAAAACAAGCTATCTGCTGGCAGTCTCTCCAAATAATCAGGCACAGATCATCTGCTCTGCCTCCACGCAAACACCGGTTTCACACAAGACCCCAGACTCGTCCTGAGGATTCTTCCTTCCCAAAAAAAGCACGTGAGAGTATCCTGCTGGAGAGAGCTGTCCCTGCAGAGAGAAGCAAGATGCAGCCTCGATAAAATCTGTACTCCGGCCGCAAAAATGAGCTGTTTAATGAAAAACGAAGCCTGTTGTTTTGAGGAAGGGGAGTTGTGTTTTTATTCACTTGAATGCCAAAAAACAAGGCACTTTCTTTCCCTAAAGATCAAGCTGACAGAAGACCTGACCCCCTCCGTGAGGCACTCCCCGCCCTGCCTCGTCACAAACCCATTTGTGATCAGTCTGCCTGAGGTTTTTCAATTAATGCCTTGTCTAAACATCAGCAGAAAACCGCACGGCCCTGTTGAGAGTTCCCCCCGCCGAGCAAAGAGGAGATGGGAGATGAAAATAAATGATTGCTATCTCTGCCCCACGGATTTCCAGTGGTGAGCCAGGGAGGACATGAGCCCTGCTGCGAGCAGCCTGTGACACAAAAACAGCTCTCCCTGGTCCTCTGCAGGCAGCACATAATTGGCCCTTTGATACTCGAAGAGATTCCCAGATAAGTAGATTATTAAAGCAACAGGAGATCTCTGGGAAAATACAGGAGTTTACAGTTTTGTTTCTGGGCACATCTGCCCTCTTTAAAAAAAGCTACAGCGCTGGCCCCAACAGAATCCAAATCCGCTGTCCAAAACAAATTCCCCGTGTGCCTCTGGTTAAAGACGTGCAAGACATCAAAGCAAGCGTTGTAATGAGTGTTCATCCGTAACTCCATCACTCACAGTGGGCCTTGGCAGAGGCAGGGGAGTTTGGGGATTTGTTACAGCTAAGCTTTCAAAACAGCAAAAAAAAAATAAAACCAAAAAAGGGAAGAGGGAGGCAGAGTAAACAAGCAAAGAGTAAACAAGCCCCTCACTACCTAGGAAGCAGGAGGAGGTGATTTGATGCTCTGTGCACGTGTGGCACAGGCTGGTTCCCCAAACCGTGCTCTGCAAACCCCCATCTCACAGCTGGGACTGCCCTAGGGGAGCTGCACCCCTGGGAACGGGGCAGGGCACGGCAAAGGGGAGCGCTGGGAGCACCGGGGGAGGGCTGGGGATGCAGGGCGAGGGGCAGGATGTGCCGCTCCTGCTTTGGTTGGTGCTCCGAGGTGCTCCCAGCTGGAACTGCCGGGCTGCTCTTGGCCAGCACAAGGGCAGGGATGGGAACAAGCAGCCAGCCCCGAGGCTGCTGGGTTTGCCCAGGCTGGGCAGCCTGGCTGCAAGGGATGATGGAAAGGAGAGAGGAAAAAGCTCTGGACTTGCCGGCAGATGAGACAACAGAGAGGGACTGAATAATCCCCTTCTCTTGCAGTTCAAGATCCCTTGGAAGTGATCCTTGGAGCACCCTGGGATAGTGGAAGGTGTCCCTGCCCACGGCAGAGGGGCTGAGATGAGCTTTAAGGTCCCTTCCAACTCAACCCATTCCACGATTTTATGGTAACAGAGATCCCACCAGGCAACCCCCAAGAGCTCCCCCCCATCCCTGCAGCAGGAGGCAAGGCTGGGCTGGGCTCCTGCCAGGTCACCAAGGAACAGATTTTTCCACTCGGTGGAAATGGAGTGAGAATGAAGCCTTGGCCTGGCTGCATTACACTGCACAGAGCCCCGGAGCTGGCAGCGAGGATTACTTCCAGAGGGATGTGATAAAACCCACCACACGGAGCATGAAACTCCTGGAATGAGCCGTACCCAGAGGCAGAGCCAGCTCGAAGGCATCCGAACCGCCCGACTTTAAAAGAGCATTAAGGAGGAGAGATGAAAACACGACCGTCTCATCAGTTAAATTAAGAACCTGCCACGGAAGCGTCTGTCAAAAGGATAAACATGATGGAAAGCCCTGGAAAGGGGCAGAGGCTGTGGAGGAGCAGTGAGCAGCCCCAGCCAGCTGTTTGCTCCACTCCGTGGCCGCTCCGGGTCACCCCGCACCGGGCAGGCAGAGCTCTGGAGAGCCCCAGCCACCTGGAAAGGTTGTTCAGGAGCCTGCCTCGTTTTCCAGCCCCTTGGGGAACAAAAAGGATCGCCGTTCCTGCCTTCTATTCCTGCTTGCTCTGTGTGCTGATGGCTGGGCTGCACAGCTCTCTATAAATAGCCCGCTCGGAGCGGCGCTGATCAAAGAGCGCTCAAAAGCAGAGTCATTACTCTGCGAGCTCGGGCTCATTCATCAATACCCCGGGCCCATCCTTAGGAGGCTGTTTAGAACAGCCATAATAACAGCCCCTTCCATCACTGCTGGGAGCAGATGACTGCTTTTTCACGGGAGAAATCCTCGCTTCCAAGCGCTCGGCAGCGTTGTAGGCGCACGGCTGAAATCTGAGGGAATCCAGGAACGTGGGGCTTGGGATATCAGCTGGATCCTGGGAGGGTTTGGTTCCTGGCTGTTCCTTACCATTCCTGCTTTGGCTCCTCTCCACAGAGACCCAAAAGGAGCCAGGTGGGGGGTCAGTCTCTCCTCCCCAGTGACAAGAGAAAACAGCCTCAAGATGCCTCAGGGGATGTTGAAACTGGACATTAGGGAAAGAATTCCTCACGGAAAGGGCTGTCACCCTTGGCACAGGCTGCCCAGGAGTCCCCATCCCTGGAGGGATTTAGAAGCCAAAGGATGTGGCAGCTGGGGACATGGCTTGGTGGTGGCCTCGGCAGTGCTGGGTTTCAGCTGGACTCAATTGGGGTTGGTCTTGTCCAACCCCAACGATCCCGTGCTCCAGAGCAGCAGCTAAAGCAGGGGAGGGGAGCAATTCCCACCCCAAACACAGATCCAAGGTGTGCATGGCTTGCTTTCCAAAGGCCTGGCACGGACAGGACTGTCACAGCTTCGCTCCTGCCATTCCTTACTCACACAGAACCCCCTCCATGCTGTTAACATCCGTGACAGCCCACAAACCAAGAGCACCCAAAACTTCTGCTGAATTGAGGCTAAAACAATTCCAGTTTGCTGGAACTGTTCGATGACTGCCGTCCTGTCCTTCATTCATTCGAAAAACAGACCATAAGAATCCTTTGGAAAGAGAAGTGCCCATAAGAGGATCACAGTTATCCCCTGCAGAGTGCAGGGAAAAGCCAAGGAACTCATCCAAGCCACACAGCACAGTTAAACACCTCAAACTGACACCACTTCACAGCGCAAGATCCATGGAGATGTTACCCCCCTGTTAAATTATATTCCAATTAATTTTAATTTAACAGAGATCTACCCTGGGGATCTCGCGTTCCTCCACAGGTATGGGATTAAGAGGGGTTTGGGAAAGGGGGATGTGCTCCCAACATAAAAACGTGTTTCCTTTCACAGGCACAGACCATCAAGTTGAAAATGGATTATTTCAATGCCAGTGGGATTTTGCCTTTTTCATTTCCAGAGGTACCCAGTGCCTGGGACAAGCGGGGGCCATCACCTAAAATAAAACAGACACAACCACCAGGACCGAGATTTGAGGCAGTTCCAAGGTCTGTCAGGCTCCTTCCCTGCTGTTTCTGAGATAGAGATCCCTGCCAACTGTCCATGATATTTTTCAGGGGGAGCAGGGTGGAGAAGCTGCCTGTTCCTCAAGAGGGGCTGCTCTCGCTCTCTCTCCATATGGACAGGGCTGGGGAGAAGCGGGAAGGTGGGAAGAGAAGTAGATCCAGGTACCCTTGAGCAACAAAACAACTCTGCCATTCCCAGGTTTTTGTTACTCCCCAGGTTCTTTTGGGCTTACTGATACCTAGCCAGGCAACATCTTGTTACTTCAGAAAGGGCTAAAAATACTTCTGCAGAGATAAAACAGAAAAAAAATCCCCTTAAATGAAGCCTTTTCTAATTTATGGTGTGTCGGCTTTCATTCCTTCCTGGATTCAAGAGCAGACAGGGCTGGGGCATTACAGCTGTCAAACACCTCCTTTAAAACAGAATTAGGAAAGGAGATCTTGATCCTAAAAAGAATGAAAACTTCACCAAGCCAAGAGGAAAAAAATGGCAGGAGAGAGAAAACAGAAGGTTCCATCAAAGACAGCAGCTATGGCAACCATCACAAACATGGAGAAGAAAGATATCCTAAGCTCCCTGCTCCTGCAAAGGCAAGAGTCGATCCTGTTGTTGCTCCAGACTCTGGCTCTCTAGAAGCTCAAGTACTCCTTTTGCAGCTCTTTTAGGAGATTTTTATGTGAGGAGTTCTCTGCACTCTCAGCAGGGATGGGGAGCTCAGGGACCTGCCAACCCTCTGCTTGCCAGGAGGGTTCAGCCCCACAGCTGCCAGGAAGAAGGGCCAGGGCTGCTCTTGGGCCACCTCAAACCTGGAGAATCTTCCCTCAATGCCCTCCCTTTGGGGCTGGCTGTGACTCCCCACACGCTCCCAGCTTTGGGTTGTGACACAGCCCTGACTCGTGCTGCAGGCTCACCTCCCGTCCCCCAAAGCTACTGCCCTGCAGCCACCTCCACACCAGAGGGATTTCCCCTCCTGAGGCTGCAGCATCCTCATGGAAAAGAGTAATGAAAAGTCTGGGAAAAGAGTGTGGGATCCCCCTCCCCTCCTCCATCCTGTTCCCTCTTCTCGGCTTGCTGCTGCATGGGGCTGCAGGGCACCGCCGGCCACGCATTCCCAAGCCCCGGGGCAGGAGGGAGGAGGATGAGGAGCAGGGCACAAAGATGAAGGTTGGCAAGGCAGCTGAGCTGTGCAGCTGCTGTGGAAGGAGCTGGATTGCACCTCACGGCAGCAGCCAGGTCTTTGATCCGCACGGGCTTTCCTTGCCTCGTGCTCAGCATCCCTATATTCCAAAAGCAGTCTTCCACCAAGGAAAACAGGGAGGGAAATAAAATGAGAGCCTCCTCTTACCTTTCCACGGCACAGGACAAGGAGGAATTGCCTCGCACTGACAGAGGGCAGGGATGGATGGGATATTGGGCAGGAATTGTTCCCTGGGAGGGTGGGCAGGCCCTGGCACAGGGTGCCCAGAGCAGCTGGGGCTGCCCCTGGATCCCTGGCAGTGCCCAAGGCCAGGTTGGACATTGGGGCTTGGAGCAGCCTGGGACAGTGGAAGGTGTCCCTGCCCATGGCAGGGGGTGGGAATGAGATGAGTTTTGAGGTCCTTTCCAACTCAAAAGCACTCTGTGATTCCTCGATTCCCTGAATCCCAGCAAACAGCTGCACTTTGATGTACGCAGGAAAGCACAGGGAAGCTGCTCCCCCCCGCTCCAGGGAGATGCAGCAGGAGTGTGAAGCACAGCAGCACAGCACTGAAGCACACCGATTCCACTAAACAGAGCCATTTGTTTTCATCCTCACTGCAAACACATCTGCCTGAAGTGCTCCGGCTCTCCAGCTCCGCGCGGAGCTCGGAGCCTTATCCCCGGGGATGGCGCGCGCTCGGAAGAAAGGCAGGGAGAGACAGCAGTTGTTAAGGGGAAGGGAAAAAAGGGAAAAAAAAAAGGGTAGTCAAGCCTTTACTAGTCTGACAGTTCCTAAAATAATGCTGCTTCCCTGAAGAATGAGCAGACTTATCTCTGATCTGCAGAGCCCCACGGAAAGGTTGCTCCTCCCTTGCCAGAAAAGCGTCCTCAGAAGCTTCTGAGTGCCTGAGCGGAACTGCCGGACCCTGCCAGAGCACTTCGCGGCGTAAGAAGGCTGCAGAGAAAGCCACCTCCTCACACATGAAAAGAACCCTCACAGAAGAAATTTAGAGGATATACATTTTGTAAAAAGTGAGTTTCTCGTACTCAGAACTGTATGTGGCCACCTCGTTATTCTGTGGAAAAGCACGCGCACTAAAATCTCGAACTCTGAAGAGCGTTCCCTCCTCCTTCTTGGGTTGCTTCTAATGAATATTTTGAACAAAACCCGGCTTCTGCCTGGAATTTGTAAATCCCTGAAAACCACCATTATTAGGCAGCATGAATTGTGTGCATGGAACTCTGAAAAGCACAGCAGTTTGCTGCCTATTGGAGAGATCAAGGATTTATGAGTAGTTACAGAAGGGAAAAAAAATCCCCTACACAAATCATTGTGTTTATGTGGTAAACATCATTACACCGACTTTAAAAGCACGCATTTCCCACAAGGAAAAGTTAAACTTCTGTAATTATCCCATAATTAAGCCTTCACTTGCAAGTCACGTGAGCCTAAACCCTTTATCTCCAAATGCCAAAGTGGCAGCACAGCTGTGACCATCCCCTGCACAGACATGGGGCAAAGGCAGGGGCTTGTGACTCCCCCTCTTTTGCCAGACCCAAAAACCTCACGGGCCCAAAATCTGGCTGTCTGGGAGCTCATCTGCTTCTCTGTGCCTGTGGCTGGATCACCTCTGAGAAAAAAAAAAACCACCTCAGCCCTTCATTTGCTAAACAAAGTTGGAAGGAAAAAAAGAAACCCAGACCTTCAGAAGTTTCGACACAAAGAATGCAATCCTCAGAACATAAAACAGCAGGTGGGGCCTGGCTTTGTGCTTCCCCTTCCTCCAGCAGCTTATGGAAAAAACAGGAAAACTCAGCATCTTTTGCGCTGTGCACCAAGCCCACGGCACCACCGAAGGATGATGAGCGGAATCCAAGCATTGGGAAGAGAGAAGAGGAGCACCAGAGTAGCCTAAATTTAACAGAGCCCCTCCTGAAGCGAGCAGCTCCTCCCGATTCCAAAGGACATTATCGCTTTCCACAGCACTTTCCTGAATCGGGGCCTGAAAACAAGGCTGCAGAAGGGAGATTGTATTTTGGCAATGGGGTTTTTTTGGGTTTTTTTTTTTTTCCTCAGTTTCAGCTGTCAACTAACTGGCATGGAGCAGAGCAATCCGAGAGCACAGCTTTCCCTTCCCAGGTACCCATATTCCTGCTCCCGAGCATCCCTTTGCTACATCTGCAAGGCAAGGCACAAATCTCTCCTGGCAGCCAGTTATTTGATGAGCCAGGACATCCTCAGTTCCCTGCCAGCACAAAGAGGGATGTTGCTGCTGTACAGCCAGAGAGAGAAAAAAAAAAAAGGCTTTCAGAAGCCTTACCCCTGGCTCTCAGCACACAGCACCGAGGTCACATCTAGCTGTGTGTCAGGCAGCCTCAGTAATTCCCAGCTCCGCTGCAAAGGGACATCTCGGCCCCCCCAAAAAAAAAGCCCCTCTCATCTCGGGGAAGAAAGGCACTGGCACAGTGCAGATGGATGTTGTGTGCTAAGAGACAAGTCATGCAGCAGATCCTGCTCAAATCTGTGCTGCGCAGCACAGGCGGCTCTCGGAGGGAAGGGCTCCAAAAACCCCGAGCCCAAAGCTTTGGATTTCAGAATGTGACAGCGAGGAGGAGGAGGAGGAAATTCTGAGAGCGATTTCTCGGCCGGACCGGGGAGTTTTCAAACCCATTAGACAACCCGAGATGCTTTCTCTGCTGCTTTAACCTTTAGCTTCAGCCCCTCTCACAAGCTGGAAAGGTCACATCTCCAATGAGGCAGAACAGCGTGAACCCCGCAGCCTCCCCGCTGCACAGCCAGCCGAGGAGGAACAAATTATGTGGAATATCCTGGCTATTCCAGAAGAAAACACTGGCGGTTCAGTTTCCAAACAAGTCCATAAATCTGTGGCTTACACTTTAATTTCAGTAAGAGACTCTATACTACACCAGGAAAAGAAAAATGATGGTGTTTTGATTATGCAAATCACCGGTTTCTAACTATTTATATTGTATATTCCTCCCTTTGTCTCCGGGACGGCTTGGAAAATAATAAGATGCAGTGGGCAGAGAAGATTCCAACCCAACTGGAAAACAGAGGCTCACCTGTAACTCTGGCCACTCAGCATTAATTATCATCAGCTCCACAACTTCCCTAACGAGCTTTTCAATACCTGGGCCTCAGGCAAGCCCCACGTGGTGGTGGGGGGAGTGGGGAGAGGACCCCATCCATGCCAGGGAACCACCGAGGAGGAGCAGCACCAGGGCAGAGCTCCGAGGGGATTGGAAGCTGCTGTCTCCAGAAGCAGCAAGGCAGGAGCTAATTAAAACCCTGTGTGGGAGCCTGCATGAGGTGTACGAGAGCGCTGGGCACAACAGGCTTTGGATGCGTGCCCACGTGCAGAAACACTCTATTTAAAGCAACAGCACTTTGGGGAAGCGAGGCAGCATCCATTCCTCCTCAAAAAAAACACCCCCTCCCCTCAGCATTTGATGAGGAGTCGCCATGGGTTTCCAATTTTCTTGTTTGACTCAAGGGATTATTTTAGATCTCAGAGGTCACAGGCTCATCAGGGCACGCGAAACAAAACCAAATGAAAACCATTTATCCTTTAGTCCACATCTAAAGATAAAAAAAAAAACCACCAAAAAAAAAAAAGAGAGAAAGAAAAAAGAAAATCAGCTTATGAAACAAACCATTTGCTTCATTATTCCTCTCAGGGGGAAGCCAGACTTCAGAAAAGGTGGGGGATTTGGGCAAAAATGCAGAAGTTAGGGGGTAGGAAGGGGCAGGCAGGGCGTGCCCAGCAGGGAGGAGCCCCCCGGCCGTGCCCCCTGGCTGTCCCCAGTCCCCCTGGCCGTGGCCCCCGGCCGTCCCCCGTC
>VZTA01014842.1:86913-103914 GCA_013398855.1 Mohoua ochrocephala
CCCCCTGGCTGTCCCCAGCCCCCAGCAGCACTCACCGAGCGATACTCGTAGTAGATCTTGTCGTACTCGGAGCCCCCGATGGTGACCTCGGGAACGAAGCGCGGGATGGAGACGGAATCCACCACTCCAGCCTTGTCCTGGACGCTGAGGGGAGAAGGAGCAGCGAGAGTTCACACCCCGTGTCCCAGCAGTGGCCAAGGATCGCACCCAGAGCAGCCGTGGCTGCCCCATCCCTGGATGGGCTCCGAGCCAAGCTGGATGGAGCTCGGATGGAGCAACCTGACCCAGTGGGGAAGGTGTCCCTGCCCACGGCAGGGGTAGAACTGGGGGGGGATTTAAGGACCCTCCCAACCCAAACCATTCTGGGATTCATAATCAACATTCCATGATAAAAGAACCACCTTTCTTGTTAAATAATGCTTCCAAAGGTGTGGGCTATTTTCCAAACATTGATCCTTCTCCTCACGGATCTGTGACTTACTGCCCCACCTCATCCTTGCCTCCAGTTTGTTCTTGCTCCACCTTCCTGCTTCTCCATTTCCCCTCCTTGGAGATGCTCCATCATTGCTGGGAGCCTTCTCCATGAATCCCCTCTGGCTTTTTTGGCTTTCCATAAAAGCAGTGTAAAAAGCAGTGGTTTTATTGAATGCCACACTCTACCTCACTGAATTCCCATCCCAAATGGATCAACACTGAGGCAATGGCAGGGTCTGGAAGCAGGCAGTGCCTCCAGCACCCTGCCTGGGAATACCTGGAGGAAGCTTGCTGCAGCAGCTCCGGTGATGGATCTCGGGATCCACCAGCTCCCCATCAGACATGGGGACTCGGGATCTCAGGCATCCCCAGTTTGAAATGCCCGAGAAACTGCTAGAAAGCCTCCTCCTGCTGCCTGTGGTTATCCACGGGCCGACAGTGCCACCTGGATGCGTCCGGGAAAAACGCATCCCCTTTTCCAGTCGGCGCTGACCAAACCCTAAATCCAGCGCCAGAAACTCTGCAAATGCTGAGCTTCTCAGTGAGTGAGTTCTGAGTTGTCTTCTGAGTTCTCAGGGAATTACACTTCCCTACAAATACTGACCGGCACACCAAGCACACGCCTCGGGAAAAGCCAAGTTCATCATCTTCAAGCAATTATTTTTTTTCCCCTGAATCATAAATTTTGGGACCTTTCCTCCCAGCAACGAGGAGTTTCAGCAGGTAAACTGGTAACACACCCTGATACTCACACCGCACGTTACCCTACCGCATACTGATTTGTAAAGAAATACAACAAAAAATACAAATCCAGTCAAAGTTCAGATGGGAGAAGGTGAGGACAAATGCCCTTTCCCAAGATCAGGATGTCAGGAAAATTAATCCACAAACACCAGGGGTTTATGTCCAAAAAGGAGACAGAGGAGTCCCGTTACTTTATTCGAATAAAGGGAGAGGCCATGGGGCATTTCCCCTGGGCTCTCTCCAATTTTTGGAGGATGCAGCCTCCTATTTATCCCAATTTCCTGACCCCATTTCCCTCTCTCTTTCCCCATGGGCTGAGGTACTTGGGAGGTACAGGCTTCCCAGAAATGCCTGATACCTAAGATTGATTCCCTTCTAATGTATAACCCCCCTCCTTTTTTAATTCCTATGGAATTTATGGTTCTTCCCAATGTTTCTTTCACCTCTCAATATCCAATTTCATATATCAGCAGACCTACAGGTATTTGTAAAGACAAATCTCTCTCTTTCCATCCATCAATCAGTGGAATTCCTCCCATTGTTTCTGTTATCTCTCAGTGCTGGTTTGTAAAGACGAGTCCCTCGCTCCTTTCAAGGATCAACACCAAAGATGCCTCCTATAAACAACGACATTATTTATCCTCAACGACATAAAATGTGTATTTCAGGCACGAAAGTGAGCCCAGGCACACCCAGAGCACACCTTCACAGGCAGAAATCAGGGTCCTGCAGCCACCCAGTCTGCAGCTAATCCACTCCTTCCCGAGTGGCCATTTGGAGAGGACAATTCCCAGGCACAATTCATTTTAGTTAAAGGCCCATTGACAAACCTGCTGCTCCCAGAACTTCCTTGCACAAGGAAATAATGCAAAGCCACTGATGGCTTCTCCAGGTTCAGCTCTGCACCTTCAGAAACAGTTTGGAAACACCCAAAGGACACCTGCCACAACAACGTCTAACCACAAAACCACAGCCGCCTGCCAGGACTAATTCCCTGCTCAGCAAGGAAGCATTTACAGGCACCTTTTATGTTTCTTTAGTTTTCTCTCTCTCTCTCTCCCCCCCAGCAGAAAATTATCGCTATTTATTCTTTTTTGGCACTCTAGCAGACCTTCCTGAAGGAGCTCTCTCAGCATGCAGCACCTTTACCTTCCACATCAGGTCATATCTGAAAAGGAACTGAGAGCACGTGAGTCCCAAGACTTTCAGAACACCGAATTTTAGCTCACATCACCCTCTTAACCACGGTCCTCCCCACTGCTCCTGCAGGAATCCCACCTGGAAGTACCCTGCAGCAATGGATAACCTCATCTCTTCTCCAAAAGCACCCATTACATGCTAATTCAGGCACTTTAGAATCAGGATTGACACATTCCTGCTTCTTTTCAGAGGAGGAATTCCTGCTTCCCTCACAGGCAGCTCACAGCAGGACACACACCACGAACAGCAGAGCCTTGCCAAGGTGCAAGGTGGGGTAAGGGAAGGAGACTGGTTAGAAATAATTAAATAAACCAGGCAACCCAACAAAAACCAAAATAAATCTGGGTTTGCATAGCCTGGGCTGTGATTTCTCAACACCTGATGGTGGCATAGTCACAAAAACTCGAGTGACAAGAGAAGCCTAAAAGCATTCACTGGCCTAAGAGCCAACACCACAAAACCACTCGAGATAAATTCTGTGTTGATGCATGAAGTTAATCTTCCTCTTTCTGCCAAAGGGGCAGATTCCCCCATTCCTGCTCCATTCGATTTGATTCCTCTGCTCCATTTGGCCAGGCAGAGCAGGTCTGGCATGGCCAAGGTGAGGCACAGCCACTCCCTCGGGGAGAAAACACTCACCATCAACACCAAGAACAACAAAAAAACCCCCCATTTTCCAAAAAAAAAAAATCTCTGCAAGAAAAGAGGAGAAGCTGCAACAACAGCTCTTCAAACCTATAAAAGCCACTGCAAAGAGGAAATCACAAAAGAAGTGTTTCAACTGAAGCAAAAAGATGGGGTGGGACAGGGCTTGGAGCAAGCTGGGACAGTGGAAGGTGTGGAAGGGGGTGGGCTTTAAGCTCCCTTCCAACCCAAACCATCCTGGGATTCTTTGATTTTATGATGAAGAGAGAAGCAAGGTGCTAAAGAAAATAGGATTTTTATAGTGCCAGAAGTTTTACAATTGGTAGTTCATAAGATTTTTTGGAGTCTCCATGACAGAAGTTCCAAAACATCTCTTGCCAGCCCCTCCAGTCTTTAAACAGGGACATTTCTTCCCTCTGCTAAGCAAAACCACACCGGGAACCAGAGCTGAGGGCTCTCACTCCCAGCTTTCCTGCTGCACCTCCCTGCAGGAGGATGTGAAGAGCATCCTCTGGAAAACGCTTCCAGACACAAACCTGGCCCTTTTTAACCTTTTCCCAAGATCCCACCACCGCAGTGTCAGGGCAAGGGAGAGCATGGAATGCTCTCCCTTGCCCTGACACTGCGGTGGTGGGATCAAAGGGATCATTATGCAACTGATTGCCCATGGGTTTGATTAGCTGGCCAATTTGCATTCATTACTCCGAGGCCCTGCTGGGGTTTCTGTGCTTTAGACCCTCTAAATTGTGCAATAAAGCTCCCCTCACCTCTGCTCCTCCATCCCAGTCCCCCCAGACAAGCTGGGAACAAGGTGAGGAAACAGCGGGGCTGACACAGCCCCCCACAAGCTGGCAGGTCAGCAAAGGGAGTGATCACAGATGGAAAACCAAAGGGGGAAGAACTTAGATCGGATATCAGGGGAAATTCCCTCACTGGAAGGGTGGTCAGGCACTGGGACAGGCTGCCCAGGGCAGAGGTGGAGTCTGTGTCCCTGGAAGTGCTCCAGAGCCGTGTGGCTGTGGCGCTTGGGGACACGGGCTTGTGGTGCTGGGGGAATGGTGGGCTCCATCTCCGAGGGTTTTTCCAACCCAAAGGATCCTAAATAGCTGCTGGGATCTGCCAGGAACACCCAGGAGAGGGCAGCATGTGCCAGCGGGAACACCGCTTTCCAAAGGAAACGCTCCCCTAGGCATGGGATACCCGCACATCTGTGGCCACCCCGAGCTCTTCGCTACTCGGGCACTGCAAAAAGCAAGAAAAGCATCAGCTTTGAGGTTCATGGGCTCCCACCTGAGCCAGGCATTGGGTGCTCCAGCATTCAATTCCAACGGGGAAGAGCTGCACAGCAAGCTTCTTGCATTTCCAGAGTTGCCACGGGAGAAAAACACCTCCAAACACACACGTTTTTATTAGGAAGCTCTTCCCAGGCTGCCCAAGACATCGCCCAGGATGCCCTCGCTCAGCTCAGCCCTCACAAGACTGGCACAGGATGTGCTGTCAGCCCTTTATCAGCGCCCTGATAGCCCAGCACAAAGGAGGATTCACGAGCAAACCCCCCAGGAGCTGGACCCGATGCTCCCCGTGGGTCCCTTCCAGCACAGGATATTTTATGATTCCGTGGTTTAAACAAGCAGCTTACTGCATTCTGAGGTCTTCAAACAACCACGTGTTTTTGCCAAAAAGAAGAAAATTCCGTATTATCTACAGTGGCAAGAGCCTTGTGCAGGAGATTCTCTCACCCTCCTCCAGGGTTGAATGAAAAATTGAATCCTTAAAGCAATTTATTCCCTTCTGAAGCTGTGAAATGGAATTTTCACACAGCATCTCAACACGCTGCTCTAATTGTAAGGCTTCCTTCACCTCCCCCCCTGCTCACCACAATTAACAATCCTCTCCTAAAACCTGCCAGTAGCGTGGGGAGCTGCAGGAAAACAAGCAACTTATTTCCTCTCTCAAAGGAAATCTGACTGTGGTGATTTTGCAGGACCTAAGTCACCAGATGTCGTCCTCCAATTGCTACACAAAGAAACCTCCTCCTTGATACTGAAAATGCACCCAAATCATGGCTTGCTCCTCTCAGAGCCCACCCAACACTGCTCTTCTGCAACCCATCTGCACTCCTTGATACAGAAAAAATAACAGAAAAGGAGCATTATGTCTAATTTTAAGAGGTATTTGAAGTAACAGCGCAGAAAAGTGAAATGCAAGAAATATCACAAGTCTGTTGCAAAAAAAGTTCAACTTACTACTCCAATGCCTGCCACAAAGACAGAAACTTAGGGGCAGATACTCAATTTAAAAACCCCTGTGTTTCTATTAACCTGTGAGATGACCAGAAATTAATGAAAACAACGTAACTCTTGAATTTTGCTTCAAAAATGTAACTGTACTGAAATTTCCACCTGAAGTTGCAGCAAAATGGGGGAGCCTGTCTCACTTCTTCTGGTATTAACAGACTTACAAGTGCAGATATATTCTTTATATATATACATATTTATGTTTTATATAAATAAAACTGACAAATAAACACGGTGCACCTGCAAAGAATTATTAAAATCAAATTAAATTCTATTCCAACAAGGCACTTCCCACTGTCTGAGTCTGATCTCTTCCCATCCAACCGGGCAGGTGAGGATCTTTGGCAAAACCCACTCTCAAACTTGCCTGGAGTCTCTTGTCTCGTCGATGAGCAGCGAAAATGCCTCACCATGTCCCAGTGCTAAGTACAAAATACAGCCCCACCTTTAAAAACTCGTGGCTTTGAGTGTTCCCCCTGGGATTTGATGCCAAGAACTGCTCAGTGGCTGCACGACACCGTACTTACTAAAGCCTCAAGTGATGCAAAGAGACGTCGTCTTGCTCCACCCACGGCCCCTTGTCAAACTTGAGGTACTCGATGTCTTCAACGACCTGAAATCGGGAAAGAAAGCTCACTAAAGGGGTGGTTTTAACCAAAAATCAACGAAATAATCAAAGCAGGTTGTTAAACAGGTGAGAAAGGCTTCGTTGCTAGAGCTGTAGTAACAAACGTTTAGAGATAACGTGATGGTGTCCCAGTTCTGGTTCTGGAGGCTGTGGCCCCGCCAGGAGCACTGGGCACACACCTGGGGGATCTCTTACCATCCTGTGCTTCCAAGCTTTGGATGACAGGGAATGAACTGGCTGAGAGGTGCCTTGTTTCCAAATTCTTACCTGGTCCAAGATATTCTTCCTTAGCCCGCCACTGGGGCTGAGAAGCAAAGAAGGTACAACCTCACCCCCGAGGGAGAGCGAGGAGGAAACGGAGAGAAGGCTAAACTTAAACTCCCTTTTGTTACACAAATAAAATCACCACGGTGCATAGGATGCCTGCCTGGTTGGTTTCATTTCCAGAGAGGCTCAGTAACACGTTCCCTGA
The DNA here is from genome assembly GCA_013398855.1 of Mohoua ochrocephala. Classification (NCBI taxonomy): domain Eukaryota; kingdom Metazoa; phylum Chordata; class Aves; order Passeriformes; family Acanthizidae; genus Mohoua; species Mohoua ochrocephala. The sequence goes on from VZTA01014842.1 coordinate 93,374, forward strand.
CACAAGCAGGGGAGCAGGTGTGACATTTGCCTCGGCGGTGTGTGTGGTTCACGTCACGGGAACAAAGGCACGCATTTCAGGCTGGAAAACTGGGACCTGGAGGAGCTGCACCCATGAACAGGAGGGCTCAGGATTTCACTGGCCCATCAGGACCTACCCAGGCGTGACAGGAAAGGCAACGCTCACAGCTCAGCAGCCAGAACCCCTCAAACAAGCAATGCCAGCTCAGCAAATCATTCCCTCAGCATCCCCAAGCTTATCAATCACGGAGTGGAGCTTCGTTTACAGCCTGGCTCCACCAGAACACTGATCTTTGCTGCTCTGGGGGGGTAATTGCTCATCACACCCGGCTGGCTGGAGCTGAGGGAAACCTGCCCTGGTGTCAGGAGGATGCACTGCAGGTGCCTGATGAGGCGGAGACAGCACCTTGGAGCGACCTGGGAAGGAGGGGATTGTCACAGCTCCAAACATCCCTTTCCAGAGACCTTCTCCACAGGGAAAGGATAAAGCTGAGGCCATGACCAAACTCCTGAGGGCACGCTGTCAATGCACTGGCACAGGAGGAGATGGCAGCAATGAAGGGACAGAACGATAAATGAAAAATCCTTCTTCTTTACGTTAAATCCTCTGTAACTATTCCCTGCAAACACTAAATCCCAGCTATTGCCACCCAAAAAAGTAGCCTTGACTACAAAGGGCCACTCTCACCAACATTATGTTTCCATGCCAAGAAATAATGGTTTGGATGTGACTGAATGAGCACTTTTGAGGCACAAACTGCTGCAGCACAACTCCAAGGTAAGAGGAAGAGAGGTGTCAGTTCAAACAGCCATTATTCCTTTTAATTACTTAATTGAAAAGCTGAACAAAAGCAATTCCTTGGCTACTCCACAGCAAAGGTTTGGAAACTCTCTGCACCTGATACCAGCACTAATCACAGAGTTTGCTACGACAGGGATCAGAACGTGCTGCAGGGGAAAAAGCACCTGTATCCAAATTAGTTCTGCTCGCTGTTATCACCACGTCAGAAGCTCTCTCTCCCAGCAGCTCCTCAACAAAGGCATCACTTTCCCAACCAGGACTGAAGGAAAAACTCCTTAATTTCTAAGGAACACCCTGACACACCCCAGGAATTAGCAGCAAACACCCAAGGCTTTACAAAAGTTAAACATACAGCTGACTGTTTGCATTCCCAGTTTCATCCTCGTTCAAAACCAGCGTGGAACACCCTAAGGAAGCTCATATTTCAGCGCTCGTCACCCCTTCAGCCACCACAACCAAAGCTAATTACAACAGGAAACCCCAACTGACCTCTTTAAGACACTTAAGAAGTCCCTCTCTAAGCTGTGTACGTCTGCTCTGAGCAAATCAAAAGTTATTAAACTACAAGGCCATAAAAAAAATAAAAATTCATCTCCCAAAGCCCCAAGCAACCAGGCTGGAGTGAGCTAATGCACATTGCTGCCTGCCAGGAGGATGCACCTGTGCAAACACAACACCTTATAGGCCAAAAACCCTCCTGCCAGCCCTCATCTAGGAATTCCTGCTGTGTCATCCCAAAGGGAAACCCAATCTGAACAGAAAAGGGGGGAAAAAAAACCCCAACTCCTTCAAGCAAAACAAGTACCAGTATCTACCACCAACACCCCGACAACATCATGGGCTGGATAATCTCACAGGGTCTTTTCCAACCCTAATCATCCCGTGGTATTGGACTTTAACTCCCAAACAATAATCCTTCCCCTGGTCCAGATTTGCCCAAGCAAATTAAGGGCTGCCCTGGTGCATCTTGATGACCCTATTTAGAGCAAGGACGAGATTGCCGAGCTCAGGAGAGCCGCTCCTTGAACAATAAGAGCTTTAGGCTGACTTTAAACCCCGACTTAAAGGATTAAAATCAAATCCCTGGCAGTGGGGTTTACTACACAAAAAAATCTAGGGAGGGAACAACCTGCTCTGCTCTGACCACCGAGAGATGTGCCCAGAGAGAAGGGACAGGGCATAAAACAGACATATAAATATAACCCCCATCCCAATTGCCTTGAATTCACCAAGTACCCACACCTTGAAACACCACAGTTCTCAACTCTGGTTCTTGCTTTTATGTTATCATCCAGAAAAAAAATAACTGTAATTGCTCTAGAGTCTCTACATTCACACCACAACCTCAGCTTTTTTGTTCATTTCAGCCTGGTTTTTGGTATATTTTTTTTCTATTTATTATCATCTGCTGTCACCCTGAAGCCACCAGCCCTTTTTCAGGGGTACAAACCCACACTGCCCCACAGGTCTAACTGGTTATTAATGATAACCTTCACTACCAAGTGCAGGAGCACCCAAAAATCCATCCACAGCAGCAGAGGACCCAGAATGTGGCACACAACCCTGTCCTTGTAAGGGGAACCAAAAGGCCTGGAGACAAACAGCAGTGCACCTCTCTGGGGGGGAGGAGCATGGAATGTTAATTTTTTTAGGGCCAGGAAAGCCCTTATCAATATTTTCTGCTTCACGCAGTCATAGAACCAGAACTTGGAAGGGACACCTCGGGCAAAAAGGCAATTTTAGTCTGATTAAGGGTGATTTGAATATTAAAATGCATACCCTGAATATGCTAATAAGCTTGATGAGGTACAGGCTACAACATATCTATTACTCAGCTCTCTGCTAAGATCACGCTGCACATAGCACAGGAGGAGGAAGAGTTTGGGCTGTGGGTAAGTAGGGTAAAAATTCCACCTCGTCAGGATGGAGACCCAAAAAAAGCCCTTGGGGACAGCCCGTGGGCTATTCTCCTCTCCCTCCTCCCAAGGGGGGATGATTCCTTGGCAAGCTTCTATGTAGGATTATTATCATCATCCAGTTAACATCATATTACTGTTATTAATGGGGATCTAGAACTGAACTGGGCCCAAAATCTGTCCTTGGTGCTCCTTCCCTCAGGGAACAGCAGCTACAGAGAAAAGTTCATGATGGCGAAGCAAAAAGTTTCTGTTATCCCACTAAAAACCCTCCAGGAGCAGAAAAGTTCACTGAAATAAGGTAAATCTGTTAAAAGCTGCTCCCAAAAAGGCAAAACTTACCTTCTCCACATCCTCAGCCTCCGTTGCTGTGTACTGCAGAACCTCACTGCTCTCGCTGCAAAGGAGAAAGACATTGAACTCCCCTGATAAAACAGCTCTACCCATCCTCCCTCCAGCTCTACCCATCCTCCCTCCGCCCCAACAGGGACAGAAATGAATTTAAAAGGCACAAACACCGAAAACAGAATCATTGCAATCTTTCAGATTGCTCCCAGCTGTTGCAGCAGAATTCCTGTTGCACCTGTGAGCTGCTGCTTTGCTGATGGAAAGTTGCTTTCAAAGGGCAAATGGCCTGGAAAGCTACGTAACTTCAGTTCAAAAAAGTTTTAAAAACCCACACACATGAATTTGTTTTCATCTAATTAACGTGGATACTTGCCCCTATTACAACTGCCCAATCAACTTGCAAATAGGTGAAATTTTCAGCCAGTCTAACCCCGAGCTTCAGTAACTTTCCTATTTATGAGGGAAATGACTACCTGTGAGTCATTTTGAGAGAAGGATGCATTCATTTATCACTATTTACTCAGGCTGAGCCAGCTGAATGAGCACAAATGCAGGCACAGCAGGGTCTGTAAGTGCAGGAACGTTTTGAAAAGGTAATGTTTCCAGGTTACAAGCTTGGTTTTTTTTCAATCAGACAGCAGCCTTCAGAGAAAAGGCGCTTGCAGAGCCACAAAAGGAGCTCCTCTGTGGACTTTTCATACCACACATGGTCAGCCACACTCAGCAACAGCTGTTCCCAAACCTGCTCCAGCTGGAAAAACCTGGAAGGCCCTGGAATAGCTGCCCAAGCCCGACATCATATCAAACATCACACAGCAAAGCTTAGGAGCATGGAGAAAAATTCACAGAATCCCAGATGGGAAGGGTGGGAAGGGACCTTAAAGCCCATCCAGTGCCACCCCCTGCCACGGGCAGGGACACCTTCCACCGTCCCAGGGTGCTCCCAGCCCCATCCAACCTGGCCTTGGGCACTTCCAGGGATGCAGGGGCAGGCACTTGGAATAAGAGATACCCTCTTCAATGTCAGCCCAAGGGAGAGGCCAGCCCCCAGCAGAGCCTTGCACTGGCAATTGCATTACGGAGGCCGATCAAAGCACTTGATCCCATCTCTCGATTTGACTCTGCAGATTATCGGGGCTTCATTAAGAGAAAGCAGCTGCTGGGTGACTCTGCAGATTATCAGAGCTTTCCTTAAGAGAAAACAGCTGCTCAGTGGAAGCAGTGCTGGGTATGAGGGAGAACATGACCAATCTTAAGGCTCTGCTCCAGGAAAAGAGGGGAGGAAAAAAAAAAAATCAAACAGAACCCAAACACCGCCTGTTCCCAATCACCAGGCAGGACCTGCCACAGCACCCAGCTCACAAATCACTACCAATAAAAGCATTGAAGACATTCATAGCAGGTCAACCAGAATGAAAACATCCACTTTAAAGCAAACCTCCGCTATAAACCACTTTAAGCAGCATCAGGCTGCTCCAGTTCAGCAGAACAAGGTAACAGGAGCTCTGCCCAGTAACAAACTGCTTTTCAAGAGAACAAACTGAGCAAACTTCAGCATGGAAAGCGTGTAAGACAAGCTCAGCAATCTGTAACGACTCTTCTGGAGCAGATTTGGGGCATCCCCAGGAGCCAGGGAACCAAGCTAGGCAGACTAAGAGGTACCAGGCAGGTGTGAACACAGCTCCCTGCACCACTGCCAGCAAACAGACAGCTAAAGGCAGCTGTGGCTCCTGCATTTATCCCAGACAGGAGCCACCCCGAGGTCCAGAGGTGCTGGGTTCTCACACTCCCAGCTCCCCCACAGCCGGGGGACAGAGACAAAGCTCGATGTGACAAGCTGCTGGCCGAGCAGAGGGCGTTGGCCTGGCAGGGGCACTGACCATGTGCTCACAGAGGGGAAGGAGTTGAAATCACAGCAGGATTGAGGAGTCAGCCTTGCTGAACACCACGAGATGCGTGTGGCGGGCGTGGGGCTCGAAGAACAAGCAGCAGTTTTCTCCCCAGCAGTAGCTGCAGCAGCTTTGCCCTGGGGGAGGTGACACTCCCGAGGCTCCCCACCCCCATTATTCCCCGTGGCTCCCCTCCCCGAGCCCTGTGCTGGCTGTGGGGACACACATAGGGAGGCAGCTGACCGTAGGGGACACCCACAGCCCTCGCCTGCGTGAGTGACAAGCTCGGTATCGAGTTATCCACCTCACCTGCTGACCCCCAGAGCCATCCCACTGATCCACACGGGGAGACAGAGCAGGCACCAGGGCACGCAGGAGGCTACAACGCACCTGGGGATCTACTCTGAGCTAAATCAGCCTCCTGCACACACCAGAACTTACACAATTAATTTGATGACCTCTGAGCATCCCTTCTGGAATTATGAGGGACCACAATTCTGCTTTCAGATTTTTAGGAGGATTTTAATTTTCATAGAGCTCTTTTATGAGAGCTGGGCGAGCTCTGTTTCATCCCCAGTTTACAGGGCACACATTTTTGCTTCCCAGCCAGAGGAAGCCAGGGGAGCCCAGAGAGAGACAGGACACAGGGAATGGCTTCCCAGTGCCAGAGGGCAGGGATGGATGGGATATTGGGCAGGAATTGTTGCCTGGGAGGGTGGGCAGGCCCTGGCACAGGGTGCCCAGAGCAGCTGGGGCTGCCCCTGGATCCCTGGCAGTGCCCAAGGCCAGGTTGGACATTGGGGCTTGGAGCAGCCTGGGACAGTGGAAGGTGTCCCTGCCCATGGCAGAGGGTGGGATGGGATGGGCTTTGAGGTCCCTTCCAACCCAAACCATTCTGGGATTCTGTGACAACTGAAAGGACTCTTTGAAGAGAGAAAAGGTCCAAGGCTTCCCAAAAAGGCCTGAGAACAGCTTTTGTATGGCATCACTCTCTGCTCAGGTCATGCCAACACCCGCAGCCACGGCTGGGGCAGTCTGCCCATCACTCCTAAATCCATTTTTAATCTCCCAGCGCTGGCACCAGGCTCCTGGGATGGCAGGGGTAACTAACTACACTCCCACACAGCTCTCATGCACCCCTTCATTAGGACACAGCACTGCACCCTGAGGCACACGGAGGATTTTTCACACTATTTGTTGGTATCAGCAGATATTTTAACGTTTGCACACATTTTTTACTCAAAAGACTTAAAAGGCAAAACGTTTTGCTCTGCTAACCTGATCTCTGGCAGGAAGGTCCTCTTGTAAGCATCCTCGATGCTCTGGAGATAGGAAGGAGACACCTTTTTCTCATATGGCTACAAACAAAAACAAACAAACAAAGGTGTGGAATTAACTCTCTTTTCCCAGCAGGACAGACCCCAAGGGCTGCTCCACCACCCACTCTGGAGGTGTCCAACGCCCAAGGGAACCACAGGGAAAGCTGCAAAGAATTGAGGCATTTGGAGCATTTGGAATTCCTGACGTGCCATTAAATACCTGGAGTATTTAGGTTATTTGGTATTTAGGTCCTCAGCTTTGCAAGGACTGGTTCATCCCCGCTAATGACACACTTCAGGAAGCTGGAATGATCCCCCAGAAAACAGGGGAAGGCTGACTCCACCTCTTCCACAAGGAGGCCAACGAGCACCTATTTCCACAGTTTCAGACCAGAGCGTGGTGGGCAAACACCCACTCCAAACTCCTCCTGTGGAATTTCACAGGGATCATCCCTGCTCTCCAACAGCTTGCTTTCCACACAGCCTGCTTTGAATTTCCAAAACACCAGGAATTTCCCTGATCTGCCACACGTTCCTTCAGCCCAGCCCTGAAGTTTAAGCACGTTTCCTAAGCCTCCTAAAACACAGAGACCAGACAAGAATAAGAGAATAAAAGGAGGGATTTATTTGCAGGGCCTTCAAAGGCTCACCCTGGGCAGTCCAGAGGCTCCACCCAAGATGGACCCTGGGTCAGGGGTTCTTCACCCTTTGATAAGTTTGGTTCATTTGCAGATCAGGGTTCATTCTCCAGTTATCACCTCAGTTCATGATGGAATTACCCCGAGTTTGCCCCCCTTTAGAGGCTTTTAGCTGACACCTTTGGGGCCCGGTGTCCTTGGAGTGGGAGCCTGCAGAGGTTTGTTGTGTGTGAGCAGCAGGAGAGAACAGCAGCTCCCAGGGCACAAGGAACTGCAGAGTCACACACCGGGCAGGGCAGGGTTTGGAAAACATAAAAGTTCAAACCTAAGGCATCAGTACCATCCCCAAACAAGCCCTACAGAGCTCAGCACTGCCACTGACCCCAAAAAGTCACAAGCTACACCAGCAATTTCTGTCCAAAGGTTTCAAAAATCCCATTGACTTCTGTGCTCACAAGGGCACAGAACTCACAAGTTTCCCCAACACACGAAGAGCTTTCTAACTGAGGAGTTTTTTCCTAATAAATCAAAGCTTTCTTTTAATCTATCAGGTTTTTCAGAGTTAAACTGCATTTCCCACAACCTTTGAACATGGCAAACATCATCTAATCCAAATAACACATCTGCCAACAGTCACAAGCACACATCTAAATATCAAAGAAAGGGGGGGAAAAAAACTCCAAATGACAAACCTTACTTAGATGAGTCATTCCCCAAAAGCACCCTGCAGCTCTCCTGCCCCAGGGCTGGCTCGATAACACAGCCAGCCAGCAGTGATTCGCTGGAGTGCAGGGAGCTCAGTGAACCTGCAGGGAGCTCAGTGAACCTGCTGAGCCCGGGTGACTCCCACACGACCCCCAGCACAGGCAGGAAGGAGCAGCCAGCTGGGAAGAGGGGGACAGCGAGGGCAGCTGGGCTCCTGGCACTCAGGAACAGCACCCAGATCATCCCTGAGCACGCTGCCAGCAGCACATCACTTGCCCACGGCCCCCGAAGTGGCAGCTGTGAAATTCACCTGCTCTGAACACAATTTCTCGCTCCAGAAATGACAATGTATTGATGCAGTCACAAAAAAAGATGGGTTTTGCTACTTTTTTTTTTAAAGCACAGCCACAGAGTCGTCACCACCACAGAGATGTCACAGCTCAGAGGACAAGCAGCTCTTCAGAAGCAGAGTTCAGCAGCCAACCCCACAGGACTCACAAGGTGTGACTACAGCAGACATTAGCAGACAGCAGCAGTGAGAGATAAGTAACAACAAAGATAAGAGATAAACAAGCAATAATCAGAGATAAAATTACCTTGCCTTTCTCTTGAATCCTCTTCTGCACCTCTGGGACAGGCACATCCACGTAAATGACCAGGTGAGGCGGCAGGAACTCAGAAATGCTGATCTCCTTGATCTCCTTGTAGTGGTCAAGGCCTGTGTAGAGCACAAATAAATCACATTCCTCACCTCTGTATTTGCAGTCCCTTCTCCTGGGCTCACGTAGCAAGGTCAGGGCAGGCTTGTCCTCAAACAGGACCCAGGAATTTTACAGAATAAACAAATCTCCAGAAATAAACTCAGAAGCTACAAACACTGAGAGCTAAGAATCTAAGAGGGGCTTTATTCCTGACTCAAGTTTAGAGCAATCTCAGCTCTTCCTCTATCTCATTTAGAGACAGGGAGCAGCAGTAGCTCTAACCAAGATGTGTTTCCCAAGGATTCCAGCACAATCCAAACTGGGATTTTATATTGAATTGTGGGTTGCTGGGCTTTGCTGCCTCAGCAATGCAGAGAAGGAAGACACAGAGAAGGCAATGGCAATAACCAGCTCTCAAAAGTCAGCCAGCAACCTACAGCAGGTGGTAAAAAACAAACAGGCACCTCCCTAAACTTATGCCAAACCAAACAGGAGACTCAGGAAAACAAATTGTCTCGGCCTCAGGAGCAGCCAAAGCAACAGATTTACCAAGAACAGGCAGCAACAGCGCAGGAGCTCAGGGCCCATAACCCCAAACTAAGGGGCCCGTAACCCCAAACCAAATCTCTCAGGTGGGGAGAAAACATCCCCACACCACCTGGTCCCACCACTCTGCTGAGAACTCCACCCACGGCCCTCTGAGTACCTCCAGGAGGGAGCTCCCAGCTGATCTGCCCCAGGGTTTCCCCCCCTTCGCAGTGAAAAAGGTTTGTTTTCCTTACAAAGGGAACACTCTTTGTATTTCAAGTTGTGCCCCTTATCTTTTGCCCTCCCACTGCCACTGAGAGCAGCCTGGCTCCACCCAGCATCCCTCCCCTCTCCCTGTGGTTTTTAGACCACTGCTGGCCTCTCACCCCCTGCCCAGAGCTGCCCAGCAGGTGCTTCAGCACGATTTCCACTTCACAAAGCCACGATGGCTGCTGCCCATCACCCTCCCATCCTCCTGTGATTCCTCTGGATTCCCAGAGGGTTTGCTCCACCACCTTCCTGCCACCAAGCAGAGGCTGGCTGGCCTGCAGCTCCCTGGATCCTCCTCCTCCTCTGCCCTTCCTGAGGACAAGGGCAGCACCTGGGTTCTGTGAGAGCCCATGGGCCACACAAGGCAAGGCAGCCAAACGCTGCTGACTCGTTATTGAGGCTGCACAGGCACCCTCGGCCCCCCAAGGGCCTCTGGTCTCCAGCAGCACCTCACTCACATCCCCAGGGAAATCCAGGAGTCTCTGGCTCACAGGACACAGTGCTGGGGCCCAGAGCAGCTGTGGCTGCCCCTGCATCCCTGGAATTGCCCAAGGCCAGGTTGGATGGGGCTTGGAGCAGCCTGGGATAGCAGAAGGTGTCCCTGCCCATGGCGGGGGTGGAATGGGAGGAACTTTAAGGTCCTTCCCAACCCAAACCATCCCATGATTCCATGAATGCACAGAATATGTGGTGTTTAACACAGCAGCAAGACCAAAGCCTTGGAAAAAACCTGGAAACCTCACGGCTTGAGGTCAGTCCTTGATGCACAAAACAGCACCATATGAACACCGAACATTTAAAGGAATCCCACCTTCCAAGCAGACATCTTTTGGGGTTTTTTTTTTTTTAAGTAAACTACCAGACTTGTGAGAAATTACAGTAGAACAGCTTCCTTCTGCCTGGGCAGGAACTCACATCTCTTGTGGACGTAGCCTTGCTTCAGCATGGCATCCAGGAACACGAAGTCGCTGTAGGGAGAGCGCTCCAGCACCACGCCCTGACCTGCGAGGGAGAACAGGCTCGGGGTTGGAACAAGAGGAGCTGGAAGGTCCCTCCCAGCCCCAACCCCCCCCGTGGCCGCGGGAGCCCCGACCTGTGCTGAGCAGGTGCTCCAGGGCGTCGGCGTACTGCAGGACGCGGCTCCCGAAGATCCAGGACTGCAGGCGGTAGGAGTGCCCGTCGGGAGACCTGGGCTCCCTGTAGAACTTCTCCAGGTCACAGAAGCCATTGAACTTCTCGGGCAGCAGCTGCCCATCCCCCGAGAGCCTGTCCTGGTAATGGATGTCCGCTTCGGGGAAGTATTTCATTCCTGCCAGGAGGAGCCAAACCCACAGCAGACATCAGCTGTGCTCACGTGCAGCAAACACCTCCTCAGCCATGAGCCCACATCCCCATCCCAAACCTC
>VZTA01014859.1:0-19714 GCA_013398855.1 Mohoua ochrocephala
ATCTCCGCAGCCTCCGCTGGCCCTCCTGTCAGGTAAATTGTAATAATAGACAAACCTGCACAATTTACATCAGTAACATTGCACACGATTTATCCTGCTATGCTGAGTAATTGATGTTGGCTCATGATTTTTATTCTTTTAAAAATTGTTCTGACATAAATGTGCAGCTAGTATTGCTCATGAACTGAGCATCAGAGCTAATTAACTGTCTGGAAGCTGGATGTCTAAGTTCTCCGAGGGCTGGGATTGCATGATCTGAGACACTCTTCCCTGGGACACTTCAAAGTAACAAAGGTCAGCAAGAGAAGCTTGAAAGCCTTCCAGCACAAGTCTCTGTGCTTTGTCTCTTGCTGGTCCCGATGCTTTTGACAAAATCCCCAGAAGTTGTTGAAAAGAGCTTAGTGGACAGTAAGTTACTCTCTTGCAGTGTTAATTTCAATTATTCTTAAATTTTCCTTAGATGTGGTTCCTGCAAACGAACCAAAGTAAAACAAACCAACCAAACAAAAAGCAAAAATAAACAGTGAAACACACACACACACACACAAACCAAAACCAAATTTATAAAAACCCCAAAAAACCCAGAAAAACAAAAACAAACCCAAAACAACCAAAACCTAAACAATCCCCAACCAAAACCGAGATGATCTCTAAGAACCCTTCCACCCCAAGGGTTCTAAGTGATTCTAAGTGTGTTGACCAAGAAGGGGACAGCAGGTGGCCATGGTGCTTTGAACTGAAGCCATGCACTAGCAGGACTAGGAGAGAAACTGAACCGTGTAAATTACACAGACAAGTGAAATGGTTTTCTCTCCCTTTTCTCTTCCTCTGTCTTTCTCTGACATACCCCAGACCCTTCTAACAGGTGCTTCTAACACTGCTCTTTCTCCTGTGCAGTGTCACAGTCCTCCAAACCACTCTTTCAATGCACACATGCTCCTTCCCACAGGGAGAACTGATTTGAGCCCCTCAGGCCCCTTTTACTGGATTGATGGACTTAATTTCATTTATCTTACATTAAAATCAGCTGTCTCAGCTTCTGGGTTGTTTTTTTTTTTCAAATGCTGGAAATTGCTTCTTACTTTACCAAAAGAAGATGGTGTGCACATGTCTCACCAAAGAGCTCGAAAGGATGTTTAAATACACGTATTGATCCTTAGTTCTGCTTTGTTCCTGTCCACTTGAGGAGCTGTTGGTACATTTGAGCAGCTTAATGCCACTATTTAAACAGAGACTTGTGAGGCCTGGAACTAGGGAAGCAGCTCTGTTGAAACCTTACAGTTTGCAGTATTTCTGTTGCACTTCCAAAGGACAAGCCTGGGCTTTTTGTAACAGCAAAGATTTGTTTACTTTGAAATTCACAAGCAAGGTCTTTTCCACAGAAGTGAAGCGGGCATTCTAGCAAGCTGTCCTGGTTTGAGACAAAAATTTGGAGGAACGCTCTGGGAGGAAAGTCTCCTCTATAGAAGGCAGGTTACAGCCACCCCTCCCCACCAGGTTTGGGAAAAAATTCCTCGAAGGAAAGTGAAAGGAGGAAAAAGCTGTTTATTTAACAAACACATGGGAAAATAATAATGCTAAATAATGAAACCTCTCACTGTGGAGAGAAAACCTGGGAAGATTTTAGAGTCCTTTCCATGGGTGTGTTCTCTCTCTCTCCTTTTCAGAGCTGGGTGAGGTGTGAGGGCTCCCAGTGAGGTTCTGGTGTTCTGAACAGTCCAGAAGAGAAGAAGAAAAAAAATCCAAAGTCCCAGGGAAACAAAGGAGTTTAACTCCCTGTCTGTCTCTTCCAAGAAAAGGAGCCAAGAGCCGGGAAAAGCAGGAAGGTGCCTCTGCTCTGCAGCAGCAGGAACGCAGGGGAGTGAATGTCCTTGGAGCAAAACTGTTTCGAAAAGTTTTTCTGGCTTTTTTTTTTCTTTCTCTTGCTCCCAGTTTTAGAGACACAGAAAGGCACAGGAATCATGTCTGGGCATAGAGCAGGCGATAGGGGATACACAGCATAAAGTCAGCCCAAGACACGAGCCCTCGGTGATCTTTTAAGTGCCAGTCTGGAATATTTCTCTGTGTAAATTGAGGGTTCAGTGGAAAGTTAATTTTTTTTTCCCTTCTGAAATGGTTGTAATGATTTCTGTCTGCTGTCAAATTCAGCAAGGTACCACCAGGATCTTTTTGGGGCCAGGATTACATCCTGGCTTCACCTTTAATGTGTCCACAGAGTGCCTAGAGGTGATAAACCATGGGAGTGCAGTCCATGGAGGATCAGCCCCGGAGCAGAGGAACAGTGTGGGGTGAAAGAGACACAGAGAGGAGCTGTTATGGACTGACCCCATTGCCCCCATCCCCCTGTGCCTCTGGGGTGGTGGGTGAGGAGGGGACTGAAGCCAGGAATGAAGGAGTGAAATTGGGGGAAGAAGGAGCAGGAGCAAGGTGTTGCTTGAATTTTTTTGTCTTCATTTCTCACTATCCAAATCTATTTTAATTTGCAAAAGTAATTCACTTTCCCTAAGTTAAGTCTGTTTTGTGCATGATGATAACTGATAAGTGATTTATCTGCTTTTCTTGTGACTGATGACCTTTTTTCTCTAATTTTCTCCCCTGTCCTGTTGAAGTGCAGGAATGAGAGAGAGGTTGGATGGGTGTCTGGCTGCCAGCTAAGGTCAATCCATCACAACCATCTTACCAGCCTATATTACTTTACAATTTTCTTTTTTTTTTTCTTATATATATTTGCTAAGCTGTGTAAAGTTCTAGTAAAACAAAGGCAGTAGATCCTGTGGTTATCTCAAGAAGCTCTTAAAAATATTAGCAAGAGACCACCCATGGGAATATTGACAGAAATGGACTCCTAAGTGGATTATCCTCCTGAATAGGAACAAACCAGTTCTAAAAAGTCAGGCACCTGCTAAATAAGCCGTTCAAATATCATAGTCCTTTGTTTCACTTGCACTAAATCCCCTTTACATTCTCAAATTAGTTTTTGCGAGTTTGGAGTAGAAGTGAAAATATTTTTGTGCAATGGCACATAAAGATAGCAGAAAGCCCACCCTGGGAGAGGAAAACCAGTCTTTTAGTCCGACAGGAGTAACACCCCTCTCATCTCCCTCCAAGCTAAGCTCAAGGCTGTTACAGGCTGGCAGCAGAAATCGATACCAGCGTTGCAAGGATGGAGGTCAGAGACAGTCCCAAGCCTTGAAAATGCAGAGCACTGTACCAACAGAAGGATGAAGGTCCCAAAGGGGAGCAATCCAGGAAAACACAGGCACGTTTACATTTAAACACAGTGTTCCCACGGAATTTCCTGAGTAGGTGTGTACCTGCAGTCGGTGTGCAGTGTTTTTAGAGGTCACAAACCTTCTGCACGTTCAGAGAACTGGCTTCATTTTCCATCCTGCTTCTTGTTACTCAGACACGCTTCGCGCTTCAGATTTTATTTCACCAGAAAGAAAACTTCAAAGCCATTCACACGTATATACAAAATTCTGTATCACTTCCTTTGCTTTTGTGAAGTCCAGTACATGCTTTAACTGAATAAACAGCGAGCAATTCTGAGAAACACAAATCCTTTCTTGGCAATGTGGTGTTGTGAGTCCGAGGCAAAAACATTGTGATTTTTCCTTTATTTCAGGAGGATATTGATATTCCTTTTACTGAGAGGATAGATTCAGGGAATAATGGCAGAGAGAAGCAACCAGGCAAGAACAGCAAGCTGCCAGCCTACAAAAAGGCAGGTGTTGAAAGGAAGCAAAAGGAGAGAGAATTTCTATCAGGCTGGCAACCCATCACTAGTGGGGTTCCACAGGGCTCCACCCTTGGCCCTGTTCTCTTCAACATCTTTGCAAACAACTTGGACTCAGGACTGGAAGGGATCCTAAGTGAGTCTGCAGATGATCCTAAATTTGCAACAGTTAGCACAATGTGTAAATGCATTGTTCCTTCTGACATCCTATTTTGTTCTCCTAGCTAGGAAGCATCCAATTCCTAAATGCTATCATATTCTACTAGGTCAGTGATGTTCCCCATAAAATATAAAAATGCTATGAAAATCCTGAACCACAAGAACTCAGAGTTTCTGGTGACACAACTGGTGAAGACTTTTTGCAATGTTTGGGCTTTATGTCTGAGAAATCTCTTTACATGCCTAAAACCAACCATGGTTTTAGCAGGTCTCACTGGTTTGTTATCACTGAGATGTGTTGGGAAAATCCACCTGTTTAACTCTGGAATGTAATAACATTCACTTTCATGAACGTCCTTACAGTGCGACATGTAATAAAACCCCACTTCTCAAAATTCCACTTCAAAACATGTTTCATGTACATGAAGATCAACATTCCTGTAAGTGGCTTTGGCACCATGTAAAGAAGCAGGAAGCTGCCTGGAGGTTTTATGATACAGATCAAAGGACACTAAAGGTGCTTTAATAGAATGTAGATGCTCTCATACAGTCAGAACAAAAATAAGAGGAACTAAATTTTGCAAACCTTTCACTTTACTAGTTCCCATGGAAGCTCTTATCAGGCTACGGATGTTCACGAGTTCAAAACCATTCTTATCTGGTAGCACTGTGGTCACAAAGCTGGCACCTTCTTTTTCCATCCTGTGCTCTGCCTTTGGATTTCTTCTGCAACTTCCATCTCAATTTTGCCTTCTGCAGAGCAGCCTGGAGCAATGTGTTACGGTGTAGAATGATAGAATGATTTGGGTTGGAAGGGACCTTAAAGCCCATCTTGTTCAACTCCCTGCCATGTGTTGCTCCAAGCCCTGTCCAGCCTGGCCTTGGACACTTCCAGGGATGGGATAACCACAGCTTCTCTGGGCAACCTGTGCCAGGGCCTCCCCACCCTCACAGGGAACAATTTCTTCCTCATATCCAAACTCAATCCACCCTCCTTCAGTTAAAAGCCATTCCCCCTTGTCCTGCCACTCATTTTCCCTCTCCAGCTTTCTTGTAGGCCTCCTTCAGGCACTGGAAGGTATCCAGCTCTGAGGTCTCCACACCTTCTCTTCTCCAGGCTGAACAGCCCCAGCTGTCTCAGCCTGTCCTTGCAGAAGAGATGCTCCAGTCCTTGGAGCATCTCCGTGACCTCCTCCAGCCCCACCTGCACAGGTCCATGTCCTGTGCAGATCCCCAGAGCTGCACACAGGCTCGTTTCCTCAGCACCTCCATGTAAAGCTCTCTTCCTGGGAAATAGCTCCCCATTCTGCAGCCACCTCTTATTCGTGGGTGATTTTAAGAAAAAGAATGCAAATAGAGTGTGAGGAAGCTCTTGGATGACCTGATTTGAGCCACCAGCACACGGTACTGTGATTTCAGCAACCCTTCAGCCTCTGAGTAATATGAAAATGGCTGCTGCAGGAAGTGAGGGTAACTTCTACTCATGGGCAGCTTCTCTTCTCTCCTTGCCAGGGCTGAGGTGAGCCCTGCCTGTCTCATCCATGGCCCTCCAGCTGTATCAAGGCTGGCTGGCACACCCATTGGTATAAAGTCAGAGGTGAAGCCCTGAGAGTGGAGTTAAAAGTGTCTCTAGCCTTGATGAATACCCACCTCTTCTCTATTCAGACTTTCCATTTGCAGCACCTTCCGTGCCACAGTCAGCACAAGTTCTTTAACTTGCCATTTCTTTCCAGTTGGTGCTCTCTTTGTTGCAGGAGGAATCCTTACAAAGGGGATAGGAAGCTGGAATGGGAGACCCCAGGCACAGTTCTCACTGCATTTGTTCCTGCACTAAATGTTACGTGACCCCTCCCTCCCACCCCGGAGGATTGTCAGGGGTTCCTCCAGAAACCCTCAGGGGTGCTGGGGTTACCAAGGGAAGGAAGGAAGGTGTTTGTGGGTGCAAATAGCCCTGACACAGGGGAAAAAAGCTGCTGCTCTTGTCAGAGCCCTGCCCCAGCAGCCACCATCAGCGTGTCCTGCCACGGGGCAGCCCGGCTGCCTGGCGGCTGTGGTGATACCCATGGGGCAGCTTCTACTGCACCACCTCCCCTCCCCTCTGTGAATGAGAGGGGCTGTGAGTCCTGGAGACCTGCCTGGTCAGGAGGGTCGTGAGGTTCACCCTTTTGGGTTTGAGAACATCAAAACCTCAGAGGTTGTGGGCAGCATTGCTGGGCACTACAGCCCCTGCAGTTTCTGCATCCTAAAACCTCTGGACACAACAGATCCCTATAACCAAGCTTTTAGAGAATTTTCAGTTAGTGCCAGCAGGAACAGGATTATGTCCAGCGACCTGTGACTAGAAATATTTGGCAACTAAAGACTTAATTTGAACTACTGTGGGCTTTGAGATTGGTATCTCTGAGGAGTGTGTTCTGTTTTTTTAGGTTTACCCTGCACGGCTGGAAAAAAGCTGCAATGGGGTATTTGCAAGAAGGAAGGGATCTGTTTGACGAGTTCTTATGCAACTTATAAGAAAAATAGCAATTCTGCTGGACTCCAAGGAATCATGCATGATTAGGCATTTAGACCTTCCCATTTCCCTTTAGAAATGTTTGGATCAGTTATTGCCACGGTTGTTTATTTAAAACGGGCTTGTGCCAGTGTGTCACTGCTGCTGTATCAGTCACTCTTGCATAATTCCCTCCCTTTGTAGCTTTCTGTGCACAGTATTCTGTGTCCTCAGCACCCGATCCTGAGCAGCAATTTCAAGCAGAAGGAGAGTGTGTGCAAATATCACTGATGGCCAAACAGCTGCTTGTGCTGCCTGAAAGCTGCTGAGCTCAAGTGAAACCTCTCTGGTAACAATAAAAACGATCCCAGAGAAATGTCAGCATGGGGAAGGTAACAGAAAATAGCTCAGTTTGGCCCAAACAAACACAAAGCAAGATCTCTAGTTGTACTTAAGTGCAGTTTTATTCAAGACAGCTCTTGATTGTCTTTTTGTCTCAGAATCCCAGAGGGAACACCCAAGGTGCATCAGCTAAAACCCCCAAACTGCCTTACACCTCCTCCTCTCTCAAAGAGCCTCTTCCCAGGAACTCAGGGAGGGAGTTTCCACACTGGAAGTCTTTGAGACTCACTGCATTCCTCTTAGCATTCCTCTTTGCATCAAAAGAAATTATTTACAGAAGTCATAAACCACCTGCACAGCTCTTGAGACGCAGAGCTCTGATGTCAGCTGCACCAGTGGAGAGCAGGGATAACCCGAGTACAGCTGGCCGTGGAAATTCCCGGGTGTGAAGTTGGCATCAGTGGGACCTTCAGGTCTTTCTCAGCAGGTTCACCTCCCTTGTTTCCTGCTGGAACAGGAACATCCACCACCTAACATCCACCACCCTTATGGAACATCCACCACCCTCATCTGAGTGCTTTCCCGTGAGCTATCGGAGCCAGTCAGGCTTTAATTGACTGAAAGAGGACAAACTCCTGAAAAAATAGGGGATTTTATTCATTGTAGAATTACAATTTATATATCTTTCCGTTCCTTAATATGGAAATAATACTAGTTCAAAATTATGCAATCAAAAATAAACTTGTAAATGACAGTTTAGGTCAGCTGTGCAAGGGACAGACCAGAATTCAGTAGTTTACCTTTTTGAATCCATATTCAAACTCGGACAACATGGAATAAGAATAAGAAAAAAAATAAGAACAAACTGCTATGATGTTTCCTGCAAGAATATGATGTTTCCTGCAGTATTAGAACTTCCAGGTAATCTAACAAAAAATTTCATTAACCTATTTTTTACAGGAAATGCGTCTGAAGTACCAATGCTTCCAGTGGGATTTCACAGCCGTCCTGAATTTATCTCAGTGCATCATAAAATCTTTTAGATCAAGGCTTTTTGAACACTGTGTATAGAATACTGCATTACTTTTTGGCAGAAAGCAGATGGTTATTAATTTCAACCCAGCATCACATCTTTGTTGTTAGTGCTGTTTGTGATACACACTATAGATTGATCTGCTCAGACTCAGGAAGATCTTCACATATTTGAAATAAGGTTATCAGAGGACATCTCGGATGTACAGCATCCAGTACTCTTGAATTTGAAGTATTTTTCTATACTCCTTCTAGGAAAAGATATAAAGGAAAAGGTGTTTAATTATCAGATGGGAAGGACTCCACCCTCGTGAAAATACAGGATTTCTTACCCAGGGGTGCTGAGGTTGCATCTGCCACCTCATACAGATTGCCTAAAAGGAAAACAAAAAAGGGGGAAAAAAGAAAATACTTTTTAAATACTGTTCTCGGTGGCTTTTATTCTGCTTGTTCGGCTTTAGTCAGCTCGTCAGTTGATGCTCAAAAGCTGAAAACTTAAAGTGAAACGGTGGCCTTTATCCATGGAGATTTATATACATAAATGTGCTTGTTTCGAATACAAATTATATGAATTTATTCTCCATAGTGGAGAGTTCAAAACCATGAAGTAAAGAAAGGTTTTCCCCTTCCTACTCTGCCCAGTGCAGGAATAACAACCTGCTATTATCTATTTCTGGGAGGGAAAATGCTGGGTTTTTTTAGCCTTAGCCAGAGGATTTCCTTTAACTGGGAGCTATAGCACAGCTTTAGGTGCTGGGACAGAGCAGGTTTATCTGCAGAACTCAAGGAATCAAACAGGTCAGTGTTATGCAACTCATACTTTTGGAAAAAAAAAAAGGCTGCATAAGCACTTCAAATTTTCATCAGTTTAAATAGAACAGAAATTCTGATATAGTTCATGGTGAAGCAGAGCCATCTAGTGACTATTTTGTGTTATTCATATGCGAAGGATTAATGTAGGAGGGGAAAAAAACTTCTTCCAAAGTCTGGAAATATCCTTCTAATGAGAGGTACAGCTTTTTTATGCTCTCCCTAATTCCACTGACAAAATAATTTTTCCAATTCTGTGCAATTATTATTAATACGCAGGATGGAATACAGCACACCTCCAGAGGTTCTCTCCTCCTTTCCCCAGGTGTTTTCAAAAGCTTAGGATGCTGCAATAAATAAATTTAGTCTGGCTTTGCATCACCCTGGCACCGAGGACACATTTTAGTGCCTAAGTACTAATATAAATCCCTTCCTCATGTTGTTCTGTTAAAGAAAAGAATCTTCCTCAGCACAACTTGACTGCAAAATCAAGCAAGAAATGTCTTTTTCTACAGAACCATCACCTGCCTGCTAAGGGAAGGGGGGGAGGATGCTGGAATTAGAAGGGGAAGGATGCTGGAACTGGAAGTGGGCTGGAATTAGATGGTCTTTAAGGCCTCTTCCAACCCAAACCATTCTGTGATTGATGCTGTGCTGCTTTGGACAGAAATGCTTTAACCCCGTGATCTTCTGCTCACCCACTCAGGTGCCTGAATCCCAGCTGTTTCAAAACTTCTGCTTTCCAGCTGGTCCTCCCACCTCCTCCTGAAAGGTCAGTCAGGTACTGCAGCACTGCAGACACTTCACATTTTCTCATTATATTTCAGCAGCCAAAAAGCACATTTTTACAGAGTATGGCAGAGTATCACTTTCTCTCTTTGTTGTCCTCCTTTCCATGAAAGAAAAGGACATTGTGGTTCTGCCCTGCTCTGCTGAGACCCCCCCTGCAGGGCTGCATCCAGCCCTGGGCCCAGCACAGGAAGGACAGGGAGCTGCTGGAGCCAGTCCAGAGCAGGGACACCGAGGGGAGCAGAGGGATGGAGCAGCTCTGCTGTGAGGAAAGGCTGAGGGAATTGGGATTGTTCAGCCTGGACAGGAGAAGGCTTTGGGGTGACCTCATTGTGGCCTTGCAGTGCCTGAAGGGAGCCCACAGGAAAGATGGAGAGAGACTCTTGCCAAGGGCCTGGAGTGACAGGACAAGGGGCAATGGCTTCACACTGACAGAGAGCAGGTTTAGATGGGATATGAGGAAGAAATTGTTCCCTGTGAGAGTGGGGAGGCCCTGGCACAGGTTGCCCAGAGAAGCTGTGGCTGCCCCATCCCTGGCAGTGTCCAAGGCCAGGCTGGAGGGGATTTGGAGCAGCTTGGTCTGGTGGAATCTGTCCCTGCCCATGGATTGGGGTTGGAACTGAATGATCTTTAAGGTCCCTTCCAACCCAAACTATTCTGTGATTAATACAGAGCCTTTCAGTTACCAGGATTGTGAAGGCCCATCCTCAAAACATCTCAATGATTTAAGTTGAAAATGCCAAAGTGTTCATCCTTCTTCTGTGGCTGGTCCCAAGAGGGCAAAATACTGCATTCCTTGACTTATCACCATGATAACTCCAAAGAACCACATTTTCTGCCTTTATTGGGAAAATTTGATGATCAACATGCAGAGGAATGACAGGTCAGACTCACCTCTGGATTTAATTCTGAGCTCAATAGTGCCCCAGGGATATGAGGATTAGCATGTGGTGTAGAGCTGGTTGAAGAGCAGAAGTTCCTCTATGAGAAGAATTCAAAGTTTTGGTATCATTCTAAGTTACCAGAAACCCCAAAAATTTAGAAAAAACCCCCCCCAATTTTAGAAATTCCTATGGGGAGGAAAATCCAAAGAAAAAAGGGAAGTGGGCCTTATAGTAACATTTTAAAACCCAACTTTTAAAATTTATTTTATTCTGTATGAAATAAATCTAAAAAAAAAGAAAAGCAGAAAAAAATTGTTTCAAAAGTATTTAAATTCGTTTTTTCAGCAATATCAGATATTCTTTCTGTTCCTCTCTATTTCATTGCTTTCTGGTTTCAACTCTGAACTATTGAAGTTTAGGAGGAAGTGATCTGATAATCACAAACCAAAGCAATTGAATAAACACAAAATGAGCAGTCTAATAATCATGAACTGAGTTTCCTGTTGAAACACATTTTAATGTCCACTTGGTTTGAGGAGAACACGAACATACTCAGCATGTTGCCAGCTCAGGTTCTAAATGAAAATAATATGTGGGCTGACAGTCACAGTTTATGAGAAAATTGATCAAAATCTCAGTTTTTAATAGAACACACACCAAGTGAAGGGACTAAGAATTAAGGATTGTTTATTAAAACCTGCAGGGTGAGAATTTACATTTGAAAAAAAAGAAGTTTCTAGTTTCCTTCCGTTTTGCAGCCATCTAAACACTTCTTTTGACCTCATGTGGTATGATGGGGGGAGGTCAGAAATAGGGGCTGTGTTTTCTTCAGTGAGTCCATTTTGGTGGCATTTCTGAGAGCTGAAAGCGACTTTTCAAAATGGCAAGTGAGGTGCTCTACGCCGAGGTGACGCCCAAGGAAAGAGTGAATTTTATTTCAGAAGCTTCAGATACAGGTAAGAAAATGGTCATATTAATATTACTTATTTTCCTTTGCTCATTGGCACGTTCTTAAAACTTTCACTCCTTCTTAAATCGGTTGCAAGCAGCTGAAGTCATGTTGAAAGCCTTTTATAACTACTAATACCCCCCTCTGTTTATGATATGAATCTATTGGCTTTGGCAAATTCACGTCTATTGATGGAATGAATACTGAACTCTAGCAAAAGTGAAGATTGACCTTTAAAATCCCACTCTGGCTCTCAGTAAGATGGCTGAAACGGGCAGTTTCTGCAACACATTAATGCTCAGACATTGAAGATCTTTACACAGATTATTGGGATCTCATTGACAGTTCAAGTTCACTGAATGGACTTTTCTCTCCTGCAGTCCACTTACATTTTGTATTTTCATTTGATTCACTTTCTTAGGCACCAGAAATATTTTTAAATTCTGAAGTGATAGGTCTGTTTCTATTTTCTTTTTTCCTCCTCTTTCTTTTTTCTTTCTCTCTTTCTCTTTATCTGTGTCCCTCTTTCTTTCTCTTCTAAGAGTTCTGTGTTGAGAAAAATGCAAGTCGAGATTTAATAGAAGTTTCTATAATTTTGAAAACTGTTAGTCCTACAATTTTTGTACGACCTACAGATCCCTTCAACTATAAAAATTCGTTGCTTAAAGAATTTATTTTCAAAAAATAAAGTGCAAAATGTAGCCATTAATGGCTACAGGTAGGAAATAATTTATGTTTTTAAACCAAAAGTATCGAGTATTACTTTTTAAATTCCGATCAAAAACCAAATCTTTGCTAGTTGTAAGACAATTGAGCATGGAACATTTATTTTAAATTATACTATTCAGAGGTTACAATAGGAAAGAAAAATATGTCCTGAGTATGCCAGCAAAGCAATACTTATTCTTAAAAACTAAATTTGTGTATTCGCTCCTTGGAATAGAGCACGAAAAGCACCTGTACAGGTATGAAACCTTTGTCTTTCATTGTTAACTCAGCTTGCCCCTTAAATTATGTGATCAGTTCTCTGCAGAAGAGCTGCACTGCCGGGACAATCCTTGGAACTCCAGAGTAGGACTGTCCCCTAAGGATTTATTGGAGATGCACCCTCATGGCCAGTACAACTCAGTGTGAAAATGTCCCAAACTTTGAGAGCATAAAAGTCTGTTCCAACGTTTTTTATTTTTTTTCCTCACCTGTCCCTTAAATTTCCAGTTATATGTTATAGTTTCAAGTGCTTTCACACAGCTTTTAATTCACTTCAGTGAATCATGCTTAGAAATTGCTGTATGAATTATTCTGAGAGCCCCCTAAGCCAAGATCATAGTTCTGAAATTTGTCAGTATAAGGTGCTTGGAAATTCAGAATCTAAAAAAAATTAATGGCCAATTATGAGGCTAAGCAAGTAACCAAATTTCACACAAAGTGCTTTTCTTGTGTTTTACAGTACGCCAGCATGGTGTTTAACCTGTTGTATTTTTGAAAAAAAATATTTTCAATTGCAATACCTAGATTCTTGTCACTTCTGTGAATCTTGCACCCCTGTTGGTGTCCCAATAAACGCTTTACTTAACCAGCATCCTAAAACAAGGACTTCCACAGGCTGACTGTGATATCTTGCATGAAGAAATACCTTAAATCAATCTTGAATTTGGCACCTATTTATAGCACCAGTGTGTCCTAGTGAGATATCGCAAAAAAAAACCAAACACCTACCTTTATAATTAATATTTTTTCATGTTCTTATAGATATAAAATCATATCTATACATTCTCACCATCTTCATCTTCCATTTCTTCGTGTGTTCCATTTCACACTTGAGAGCACAAGTGCAGGAAACTGAGCCCTCATCTTCTGCCAGATGCTGTTAAATTGTTCTGGCCTCTTGGCTGCTGCCTGGGAAAGACGCTTAGTTCTGAAGATGGGTTGGATTTGACGTACTTTGTAAATCTAAGGTAGATCTCAGAAGCTCTGGCACCTTTAGGAGGTTGATTTTCCTCAGGCAAAAAAAAAAAAAAAAATCTTATTTCATACACTATCAGTGAGCAAATTTTTTGAAAGTAGCTTGTGGGGAATGTGGCAAAACATGCAAAGCAGGCAGCCCTGAAGGTGGTGTGCTGCAGCTGATACAAAAATATCTTCCCTCCTTCCTTCTGCTGCCAAACCTGCCAAAAACGCTGTGGTCAGTGACACACGTCCTGTCTCTCAGCTCTCTCCCTCCTAACTGTAGCGTTCATCTCTTTAATTAAATCTCTTTCATTAAATCATCTCTGATTTAATATCACAAAACCAAAGATAAGCTGTGTCACGGGGCAGTCCACGGCCCCGTTACACCTGCAGTTGTTTTTCTACTGGCACCTGTTCCCTGAGCTTTTCTGAGTGTAAAATATTGCTGGTTTGGGCCAGTGGCCCTGTGGAAACCCCCTGGGCAGCGAGATGCCCTCTGGGCATACCTTCAGGTATATGAATGTAAAACCACTTCCTATGGGATGCAGCTCAACTACATCATGGGAGTCAGGTGCCTAAACATGGTCTTCGCCTTCCTTGGGCTTTGCACCCAGCCCAGGCCACTGAGAGGCAAAGAATGGGTTGTTTTTGCAGGGAAAGAGATCTCTGCTGTTACCCACGAGACCGGTGGAAGCATCCATGCGTAATGACAGGCAAACCTCATCAGATGAGCAGAGCTCTGCTAAAGCAAAAGCGGTCTCAGCAAGCCACCCGCTTTCTTGGTTGCTGCTGAAAATCCTGTTGCAAATTCCTTTCCCAGTCCTGTTTCCATGATCAAGCACTCCTGGCAGTCCAGCAGACAGGAACTCTCCACTACTGAGGCTGGGAAGGTGGGGAAAGTGGAATTTTCCAGCCAATCCCACACTTGCAAGCTAAGTCCACCCTGACAACGCTTTTTGCGCTCTCTGTTGGTTGCAAAAATCTTGTAACACAGGGTGAAGTACTTTTCATAATGGTTGTGACCCTGAGTGTCACAGCCGTGCTTGTGGTTTGTTAAGAAGTAAAGAGAAAAAAAAAAAATTCGAAGAAACGTTTCCAGCGATTAAATTCTGCTTAAAGATTGACAGAATATTTAAATGTGTGTGTAAGATACGGAATGATAAGAAAAAAACCAGAATTAATAATGGAGTAGTTCAGTGTATGGTAACTGAGAGGCACCTAGAAGGATTTTTAAATTTTTCTAACGTTTAATAAATAATTAATTTTTATTTTTTAATTTGGAAAACTGCACAGCAGAACAATTGATGCATGAACCCTTCTAGTAATTTCAGCCCTTTTTGTCCCTCCAGGTGATCCAGTCACGTATGCTGAGGTGAATGTGAAATGGAGATCTGACAGACCTGACAGCACCCCCAAAATTACACATTCAGGTACTGCAGCACTGCAGGACACTTCACATTTTCTCGTTATACTTCAGCAGCCAAACATCTAATTTTTTCCAGAGTATGGGAGAGCATCACTTTCTCTCTTTGCTGCAAGGGATTTCGATCCATTTTTCCCTGCTCTTCTAAAATGAACTCTTCTGTTCATTTTAGCAACAATTTCCATGTATTGTTTTTCACTTCCAAATGAATTTTGGGTTAATGAACAGGCCAGTGATAGTATTTAAATAAAACTGAGTTACTTTTGGAAAGTAATAGCCAGGAAACAAAAATTTTGAACAGCTTTTTGACAATTCCAGAAAAACTGTGTCTTATCTTTTCTCGAGTTAAAATTTTAAGATACTTTAAACTGTCTCAAACTGTGTAACCAGCCCGGAAAGAAAATTTTGTCCTGCAAAGTGAAATAATGTATTGGATAGGAGTTTTGGCTCTTGTATATGAGGTGAAAATGAAGAAGAGAATATTGCACTTATGTGATGCATAAGAGCAATTAAGATATATATGGGAAAAAATGTTATCTGTGGGAAATGCTAGCGCAAACAAACATTTCCATTGGGGTTTCATTTGGCCTCACAACGAGGAAAAAGAAACTGAGAGCTTCAGATGGTTTTTCTGAATAAAAGTGGCAGTCAGGCAGACAAGGGAGTGAGCCACGTGGAGACCCTGTTACAAAGACAAAACTGATTTACTGGCTTCATTGAAATGCCCTCTGATTTCATCCCAGTGAATCCAGGCTTGGGCTGCTGCATGGAAAATGTTGTCAGTTTTGATATAGGGCCATTGACCTGTCTGGTTTTTGGCTCCATTTTACATCCCAGTCCTCACTTCCCTCCTTCCTTTCTCTGATTCTGGCTACACTGTCCAGGTTTTTAGAATTTTGTTCAAGGAATATCAAAATCCATATATGCTCTACATATGGATAAATGCTGCTACGAGAGCTCTGTCCGTTCACACTCATCGCTGGAACCTCTTTAAAATCACAGAAGCCAATTCTGTGTTCTGATTCTTGTTTAGATTGGGGAGCAGTTTAAATGGAAAGTATTAAGGAATGGGGATCACATGACCACAGTGATCCTAGTCAGGATTAGAGTTGGAGCAGAAAATGATAGAGGCAAGGATTTAAAGAGCAATTAAACAAGTGTGTCTTTTTTGTGCTTAAAAATTATGGTAATCTGGAAAGAGGCTCTAGAATTTCAAATTACCTATAAAATCTTTTTGTTTTAAGCCTGAATGGGACTTTCAAGCTTTCCTTGTGGGCCTTCAGTTGCGTAACCTCAGACAATTAAGACAGGACAGCACAACCACTGCAAGCCCTTTTCCAGGGAAAAGGCAGGGTATGTTCCAGAGTGGGAAGCACTGGCAGTGCTGTGTGCACGTGGCAAAATGTTGGCACAGCAGCGCTGGCAAAGCCGTGCTCTGCCACCGAAGGCAAGAGGTCGAATTTTTAGGTGTCTTCTCAACAGCTGTGATGACAGAATTTAGGAGTGGCCAGGAAAAGGTTCCTTCTGACCCTGCAAGTGTGTTTTTATGCGTGCACATAGTCACACAGAGGTCTGTACACACATAAACCCCTACAGACATACAGGTGCTGTGTCTATAGCAGGTGTACCTGAAGGCCTAGGGACAATGATTTTCATTTAACTCAGAACCAAAGTTGCCTTGCTTCTGCCCGCGGTGACACCCCCGTGCCTTGTCCCTTTGGCAGTGACCTGCTCGGAGAACTCCCCCTGGTGCTACGTTGTGTTCGCCCTGCTCTTCTCCGCGGTGGTTCTGCTCCTCGCGGTCATCCTGCTGGCGGTGAAATGTTACAGCCGCTGAGGAACGCAGCTCCTGCCGACACCCGGGGTAAGCCCTTCCCAGCCCTGCTGGATTTCCATACGATACCTCGGCATTTACACAGAAGGTGCGAGGAAGCTCCCAAACCAAAGGCGGTGTTGTTCAGGCACCAGGGTAACACTCACAGCAGGTTGAGCTCCAGTGAGGTACTCGAATTGTAGCAGCTTTTGTCTCTTTTATTTCCAGATACGTCAGCACAGGAAAGTTCTGCTTCTTCAACAAAACGGGACGTAGTGCTTGTTTGATTTTGTTTTACATTATTTTGGCTGAAGAGACAAAATGAAGACGTGCCATCAGTCTGATCACTCTTCAGTTCTGTCATCCCACACCTCTGTTAAACCTCTCCATACCTGGACAAGACATATATTAATTTTATTTGGAATTTTCTTAATCCTGTAATACCAGCGACCATCCAACTATATCAGTGCATGTATCAAGATGTGGGCTCAAGCTCCTGCATCAAAAGGTGGATTTGGGCCTTGTTTAGACAACAGAAATGACCAGGTGGGGACATACTTTTAATCCGCATCTGACTTGATTCTGCACTGATTTGCAATACAGATTTATTATACTTGCATTATATTCAAGTGCAAAAACTCATGGACAAAACAGGGAATGTGAAAGGTTGCACTGAGCTTTTTTATAAAGCCTGGGCTTGGACTTGATTACTGTTCTTCTGACAGCCTTTAGTTGGATTTGTAGGAAAGGTATATTGAAAGTTCAAGAAACTAAGTGTTGTTAGTAGAGAAGTCTCAGTTTCATCCCCTCATTGGCTTGAATTAAATTATTCTGTTCCACTTCTCCAGAAGAGCATCTCACAATACATTGTTTCTGTCTTGAGGCAGTAACTAATTTTTGTATTTTTTTGGGTTCTTTTTTTTTCCCACGTGCTAAAGCTTCAGTCAAAACTGGAACTGAGGCACATGAAGTTCAAATGCATTTGCTTGTAATTATGATCTTATTGTCTGTTTTTCTATCATTTTTGGATCTTATCCATTATAACTTCTTTGAGGCAGGCTGCAGAGGATTTGCAGACTCTGAGTAGGAGGAGCCTATATAGCAAATATTTCTGAAATATTCCTTGTATCTAAACTGATTTGTCCTTTAGCTGTTGCTGCTGTTAGTAATGTACCCCATCTCTATAATACATGCACACAAGTCAATAAAGGCACTCAGTAAAGCACTTTTGCTGGTGTTTGTTCTTCTGTTAGTCAGACTGGAGGAAAAATAACATTTAGTATCTGCATGAGTGCAACACCTTTGAGCTGTTGTCTCGGAGGCCTTAGCAACTGAGAGGCAACGATTTGCCCAGGGAGACCCCTGGGTAGGCTGCACAAAGATTGTCTCTGCAATCTGAATTGCTTAAACCAGGTTGCCTGGTCACTGGTTATATATATGACATTGTGCACATTACACATGACATCAAAAAAAGTTGTATGTGACTGTAAGTCTGGCACTAGGAAGTTGTCTCTCTCCTTTGTTTCTTGGCCCTTTGTTTTTCCCTGCAGCTTCCCCAATTTCTCATATTGCAGTCTCTCTCCCTCTGGCTGCGGGCTCATCCTGGAGCTATGAGTGACACTCATTCCTGCTCTTCTATCTGGGCTGGGTTTTTTTTCCTGGCCTTTTCTTCCTAAAGGTGTAATCTGCTGGACCAGCAGGAGTGGCAGAATCCCTTTCATTTGTCAGTTTTTGTGGAGTAGCCCGTTTATGGCACACCTGTTTCATAGATCTTGCTACTTACCCTCTTTTTATTTTTTTCAGAATTACCCTTGTCCTCCTCTCTTCAAGGTAAAACTGCAGCACATAAAATCCATGAAGCCAGAAATTAGACCCAAGACACAGGCAAGAGCATGAGACTGGACATTTGGCAATATTAGAATATTAGAAATATTAGATGGGCAGTAGAAGACAGTGCAAGGCGAGGGTACACAAAGCAATCAGAACCAAATATGCCAATACTACTTTTAATAATCTTATATTTTTTGATAGTTGAATATGACTCTGTCTCAGAGGAAGGCTACGTGACTGGTATGTCCAGGGAGGTCCATTTCTTTTACTCTTCTGCTTGCAAATGTCTTCAGCCAACAGCCTCACAAGTACCCTGGGTTGTACACGCCTCAGGTTTCTACAGTGTGTGATGACCTGTAGAGAGAAGGAGGAAAATTTTATTGATTTTATGGTAATTTCCTGGATAATGGCTTCTTAGCCTATTCCTTTGTGAAGTTTAAGGAGACAGGACAAAAGGGTTTTATTTTTTTCTGGCCTTTTTCATCATCATGTTAGGCCTCCTAGTTTAGTCAAAAAATTTCGTGGAGGTCTCAGAGGGGCTGATTCCATTCCCACATCCCATAATATGGGATCTGGACAGGCTAGATAAGTGGGCCCAGGCCAGTGAGATGAGGTTCAACTAAGGCCAAGTGCCAGGTCCTGCCCCGGGGTCACACCAACCCCCAGCAGCTCCAGGCTGGGGAAGAGTGACTGGGAAGAGCCCAGCAGGAAAGAGCCTGGGGCCGCTGGTCCACAGCGTGTGCCCAGGTGGGCAAGAAGGCCAATGGCTCCTGGCCTGGCTCAGCAATGGTGTGGCCAGCAGGACCAGGGCAGTGACTGTCCCCCTGTTGTGGGCTCTGGTGAGGCCTCACCCCAAGTGCTGTGTCCAGTTCTGGGCCTCTCACTGCAAGATGGACATTGAGGGGCTGGAGCGTGTCCAGGGAAGGGCAAAGGAGCTGGGGAAGGGGCTGGAGCACAAGTCTGATGAGGGGCGGCTGAGGGAGCTGGGGCTGTTGAACCTGGAGGAAAAGAGGCTCAGGGGGGACCTTATTGCTCTCCACAACTCCCTGACAGGAGGGGGCAGCCAGGTGGGGGCTCTGCTGAGGCTCTGCTCCCAGGGAACAAGGGACAGGACAAGAGGACACAGTCTTAAGCTGTGCCAGGGAAGGTTTAGCTTGGACATGAGGTGGATTTTTTTCATGGAAAGGGTGATTAGATATTGGAACGGGCTGCCCAGGGAGGCGGTGGAGTCCTCATCCCTGGAGCTGCCGGAAAGATGCACGTGGCGCTCAGTGCCGCGGTGTGGCTGACACGGTGGCGATCGTTCAAAGGTTGGGCTCGCTGATCTCCGAGGTCTCTTCCAAGCCGAACGCTCCTGTGACTCCGTGCAGGGCGCAGGCGGTGGGTGCGGGTTTCCCTCCGTCGCCAGCAGCCCCCTCGCCCCGCGCATCCCGGGGCCGTCTCGCTCCGCTCCCGTCTCCGCGGCAACCGGGCGGGCCGGGCGGGGCCGCGCCGCCCCTTGGCGCCAGG
>VZTA01014859.1:19765-41556 GCA_013398855.1 Mohoua ochrocephala
GGTGACACGTCGCACAGCCGGCGGGGCGGGGGAGGCGCGGGGCCCGCAGCCCGGCGCGTCCCGCCCGGGACAGCAGGGAAAGGCCCGGCGGGTCCCCGGGGTGGCCGTCCCGGGAGCGGGGGAGCCCTTCCCTGCCTGCCCCCCGTCCCTCCGGCCGGGGTCCTGCATCCCGAAGGGATGAGCCCCTGGGGAGGGAGGTGCGGCGCCCACCGGCTGCCTCGGGTCCGCTGCGAGGGTCAGCTCCGCTGGGCATAAAAACAAGTTCCCAGCCAGCCACAACGTAGTGTTGAGTGAGTGTTTCTTTTTTTTTTTCCTCCTTTTTTTATTATCCTACCAAGTGGCACAGCCACTTCTGCAGTGATAAAAGTTTGTTGTTTTCTGATCCTGTTGGGCTTGTCCCGTGCTCGGGTGGGTTTTTCCCGTGTTGTGAAGGTGTTTCTGTAGTGTCCATTGCGTGTGGAGGTGTGGGCTGGGAAAGGTGCCTGGCCAGGTGACGCGGCACAAGTGCCTTCATCTGCTCCGTGCTGCTTGTTTGTGTTGGCTTTGCGATGTGCGCTGAGAACGTACATGAAATATACACCCACCAGGAAACTTTGGATTAGCGTTAGGAAGAAACACGTTGGGTTTGTTTTCTGGGAATAGGAATCCGGATGTCTGTCTCTGGTCCAAAACTGACTTCCCCTCTTCGAACACAATTCATTAAGGCTGTACAGGTGTGCTTTCTCAGAAAGCAGAGCTCAGAGGCGAACTCTCGGTTTCTAACAAAAGTATTCTTAAGATTTGCCTTTGCAATGGGGTAAAAAGTTTATCAAGGAAAGGTCCTAGTCCCAGCAACGAGGGTGAGGGAAGATCTCGTACAAGCTCCTGAAATTCACTGGCGCTATGCCTGAAAATTGAGTAGTTTAGTGCTATTGTGATGCTTTTTCTGTATTGGGAGCACAGGAGAATTAAAAAGTACTGGCCCTGCCTGGCAAGCAGGGAGTGCCTCGAGCAGTTCTCCTGTGCTGGTCTCCTTGTTACCCTGCTAGATTTAGTCAGGTGGATGTGGTACCTGTGGTTGCTCAGGTGTCTCTGTGTCTCCCCATGTCAGATGCTGTATAGAAATTCAGTGTTGACAAAGCAATATTAGCACAATGTGTGCTGCCACTCACTGTGGGCCAGTGGCAAAGAAGTGGCTCAGGCACAGAGAACTCGATAACAATGCGGTGGTGCCCGGTCTGGTTGACCTGAGAAGGCAGAGAGGGAGAGTGGAAAACAGCAGCTCAGATCTCACAACTCTTGCCATGCCTGTCTGTCTGACCATTCTCCTTAAGTAAAAGTTGTGTCTTCCATCAGTTTCTCCTCTCCTGTTTGATTACATCTTGTTTGTTTCCTTTCTGTTGTGTTCTTCTTAAGCAGTCTGTCTGCCTCTTTTATTTGTGTTTTTTTTTGTTGGGGAAGAAAGACATGGGAAAGTGCAAATATTGAAAAGGGTTCTGTATTAAAAGCTTAGTAATTTGCTTTAACTGTGCAGTTTATGTGTAGAGTTTGGGAAGAGCTGCCTGCTCTAGGCAGGCATGTGTATTTACACTGTTCTGGGTGCTCTGCAGCAGTTCTTGCTGCACATGAGCTTAGGAAAAGATTTCTCATTTAAATAAATGCACAGTTTAATTTCTGGGTTACGGTGTGTTGAAAGCGATGTTCAAATGATTGTCTTGAAATTAACACCTGCAATTTGATGTTAGTTCCCTTTATGAGGAGGATTTGAGTTCTTGGTGTCTCTGGGTGTTGCATAATGTAGAGCTGCCTGATGACAGCAGACTGGTGATCAGCTGCCTGATGACTTAACAAACATGTTACAGTTACTAAATAGGATGTATTTTGTACCCATAAAAACGTTCATAGTCCTTAGGCTACTTGATATTGTTAACTTGAGTGCTTGAGCTTTACAGCTCAGCTCTTTTGAGGACTTGCACACTCAGGCTGTGCTGAAAGTCTCTTTTATTCTGTCATAGATCTATTCCTCTGACAATGTTGGTTTTTCATTCTTTTCCACCTGGTTCTTTTCTTTGGTTGATGATGGCATTCCTGTCTCTGCTTGGACTCCCAGTGTGCGTGTTGTGCTGGTGGTTTATCAGTAGCAGTTTCGTTACTGCTGTGGGTGTGGTTTGTGTGTGTCGGGTTTTGCCCCAGACTGGACTCTACTATCTTGTGTCCCCGAAGTCATTTTGAGATCATGACACTTCCCAAGCGGGCAGTCCTCTCGCCTTCCCGTGGCCAGCAGCGCAGTTCCCTCCCTGATGCTGGCGTTCCTGGCCGGGTGGCTGTGCTGTGAGGTGGCCCTACCTTTGCTCTGAGTCCGTGTGCCCACGCAGAGCCGCTTCCCAGCGGGATCAGCAGCTGGGATTATTAGTGCTGATGCAAGAGGAGGAAGGCATATCTGGGGACAGTGGCTGGTGACTAAGGAGATGCTTGGCTTTAGATCACCTTGGCTGAGTGTGGCACTGCCTCCTAATTTTCAGCCTGTTTAGTGTTCTGGCAGCTGGATCCACAGCCTGGGAATGGCAAGGTGTGGATCTGCCCTGGGGCTGGAGCTTCGTTCTAGGGGAGGTTCAAAGTGTAGAGGCTGAAAGTCTCTGTGTAACCCTGACCTCGGGGATAAGGGATCTTGCTGAACCCGCTCACCTCTTCTCCTTGTGTGAAAAATAGCATTTCTATCAGCTATTTATTACTGAATTTCCATATCCGATGGCAATATGTTATTTTATTTATTTATATGTTTTGTGCAAGGTGGGTGTTTTATGATTTAGTGACTGCTTGCTGTGGATTATACCCGAATCTCTGTGTTTGCTCTCATACAAACATCTCAGTTGGGCCTTTGGCTGTTTTTTTCCAAAGTGACTCTTACTGAATCTACGCTGTCGTGAAGTGCTTTAACACAAAATAAACAAAAAGCATGCCAAGTGTATTTTGAAAGCACTAGAGTATTTAAGCACATCCTTCAAATTTATTTTTAATCAATATTTTAATATTTTAGTTGCACCTAAATCTGTACATAAAATACACTTTGTCTGTTTTCAAAATGGAAACAATTTCACGGGGTGTCTCTGAAATTGATTTTCATTTCTTCCCCCTGCTTCTTCTTCAAATTTATGTGGTGGGAAGCACTTCAAAAATTGAGAAAACTAAGCAAAATTAGTCTAAATGTTAATGAAACATGCATCTATTTCTGTTGCATAACATTGATGGAAATAGCTATTCCTCCTTTGCTTTCACAAGAAAATGGGATGTTCCTGCTTGCATCTCAGTCCTGAAAGGTGCATTTCTATACCTGTGAGTAATCTGCACAGGTGTCTTGGCAGGGACCCCTGTGTGAGTGAAGGTACTGAGCTGTGGCAGCCAACTCCAAGGTGATGCAATTGACTTTAAGATGTTGCAATTACAAGGTGCTTGTAATTGGAGGAAAGGAAAGGGAAAGGGAAAGGAGGAGAATCTTCAGGTGTGTTTATGACTGAACTTTTAAAAACGTGGGTGTTTTTTTTAACCACACACTCCAGATTCTCGTTTCCCATTTGTGCTCCAGGGAATTTCCACAAGACTTACAGCTGTAAATCAGCTTTGCTCTCCTGTGTCAGAAGTGAGACCAAGGCTGCTTTGTTGGCTTTGGTTTCAAGCAGAATCTTCTCCTTTTTTGTTGTCCCCATCCTCCTTTGGCCTTGTAAGAAAAAGCCTGAAAGTAGTCAATTTAGAATGAAGATGAGTCTCATGGTTTTTAAGGAACTGCTTCAAAGAATTGGGAAAAAAAAAGACCAAGTTCTGATTACTTAGGCTGTGTGTTTACTTAGAATATGGCATACAGGAAGTCTTACTCATTCTTCTTTTGCCCTCGCTCCCTCTGTGTCGTTCTTCCACCTGAGCTCATTTCGGGGGCTCCCTCTAACCCCTCCTGTTGTCACACATTCTGTGTAGCTTTCATTTCTGCCGTGTGCCAGTGGATGCCCCATTTCCACCTACAGGAGTGGGATATGTAAATAGCATGAATAAATGCTAGGTCCCTGTTGAGAGGGAAGGGCAGGACTTGCACGTGCAGAAGCTGTGATCTCTGTGCTTTCTGTTTGTGTGTGACCAGTCATTTCCTAACTGAAGCTCACCCTTAAAAGGTTCAGTTGTTGGAAGAGTTAATGCTGGATCTGCTGGTGGACTCTGCTTGTGCCTGATAAATTTGGACTGCGCAAGCTAAATCAACCTATATTAAACTGAGGAGTTTAACCTCAAACTGCTGCTGGGCATGTACTTGAAATTAATTTGGATGGATGATGGGTGACACGACTCGAGCCCAGACTCAGGGCTTGTTTGACTGTGTATGTACAAAAAAATAGAGACAAAAATCTCTATCCAGTTGTACAGAGGGAGTTTCTGGCAAGAAGACTTCTTAATTTTATTTTTATTTTGTTGTTTAGCTTGGCAAGGAGGTGCTGGAAGCATTGTGGCCTGTTCAATATGTCCCCACCTGACTTGGAATAAACTTTATTTTTTATATCTGCATATAGTTAGAAGTTCCATTGCTATCTGAGGATGCATTAAGTTTATGGGAGGATGTTAAAGGATAAAGTTGCAGGTTGGAATGCTGTCAATTTGAGTGTAAAAGCTTCTCTCTCTGTGGAGTTGTTTCTTTTCAGGTGGCTCTGGCTGTACCTATGGGTGGATGCTTTTACTATAGAAATACTTCTCTGCAGCCTTTGCAGATACCTCTGAAAAAGCATTGGTCAGATAAAGTCCCGTCCTACAGGAACAGATGTGTACACGTGGCATTAACTCAGGATAGCTGTTTCTGTTTAAAGTTGTGGTGTTCCTTGCATTCGGTAATTGATTTGTATCAGGTAATTTTTTTTGTGGTTCTGGCTTTCCTTGGTCAAAGAAGCACAAAATTCAGGATAGCTGGGAAAGGACTTGAAAGTCGTGGTCTGCCGACCTGCAAAGTGCATAAGATAAACACAGACTCAGCTCTCGTTTTGCTGAATGTTGGAGGTTCAATGTGCTGGCAGAGGGTAGGAAATTCCTGGGTTTGTCCATGCAGTAATTGTGGACCTGGTTGCTTTTTAACCAGCGTGGCACAGACAGTGGAAGGGCTGATGTGGCGATTGGTGTGTGATGAATCATGCAAATGTCTGCAGAGGCTGCCCGGGTAAGCGGTGCTCGGAGGCTTTCTTCACACAGCTGGATTGCCATGGCTTGCCCTGAAGGTCAAGGTTGCAATATAGGAAAGTAGATAATGATGGCATTAGTCCTGCTGATACCTTCTGAGAACTCACAGGTGGAACACGAGGAGAGCCTGCCCTCGGGGAAATATTTCTTAACCACTTTAGTGTTCCAGCAGTCCTGGAAGCACCGTGTTAAACGTGTGTCTGATCCAGGCTGATGGGGGTTCTCTGACCTGATTTCTCAACCTGTGTACACTGGTTATAATTGGAAATGGGGAGGCATGTAGTCGTGTGGGCAGATTGTGTAACTCTTTAGATGTCTAAAATTAGGATATATGGAGTTGTCATGTCAACAAACGCTGCAAGAATGAGTTAACGAAGTTGGATCGCTGCAGGGTTGTTACACTGACCTGCATAAGGCCTGATTATGCTCAAGTCCTGTTCCTGACCTTTGTTTGCTTTAAGGTGTGTTTTGACTGTGGAGCAAAGAATCCCAGCTGGGCAAGCATCACCTATGGAGTGTTTCTCTGCATTGACTGCTCGGGGACCCACCGGTCCCTTGGCGTTCACTTGAGTTTCATTCGGTGAGTACTTGGTGGGTTTTGACAGTAAAATTCATCTTTTAATGGTTTTATTTGTTCACATACCCGCTCAGAGAGGAAAACCCGTTCTTCCTTCAGCTTCTGATTCCAACCTTCGTAGTGTTTGTGTTGGATTTGCTGTATCTGATAGCTTCTTGGGAATTGTGTTCAATTTGCCCAGCTTTGCTTCCTGAAGCCACTCATTGTGGTGGCACCTGAGTTCTACCCTTCCAAAGCCAAACTATTCTGTGATTCTGGTACTTGGGTAGTGCTCAGGCAGACAGCTGGTGCAGTAAATCTGCACCCTCAGCTTGTCCCATTCCAGGTGAGTGCCCCAGCTGCTGACTCAGGGCCTTTTGGGGTCTGATAAATAACTACAGATTACAAAAAAAAAAAGGGGAGGGGAGGGAAGAGAAACACTTGGCAAAAAAACAGAAACAGAGTGATTTTAGATGGCTTTGGAGGTAACACTAAAAACATTTCTTTGTGTTTAGGTCTACAGAACTGGATTCCAATTGGTCCTGGTTCCAGCTGAGATGCATGCAGGTCGGAGGAAATGCAAACGCTGTACGTACTCCCGAGTGTTTCTCTGCACACTGAAGCTTGGTAGGCTTGGAAAATGTTGTCTGTCCTTACTGCCTCTCTTCCTGGGAGTATTCTTATTTTTCCAGTCCTTTTTCTTTGTTACAGCCCCACCTTGCCCCTTCATTTTTTAAGAATTCCTCTGGATGCTGGTTTCATCCTCCATTCTTGCAACTTTTCCATTTTGGTATAATCTGAAATTTTTTGGTTTTTTTTCTTAGAAGTCAGCAATGAAAATCACGGAAAAGGTGTAAACCCATCACAAAAGGCCAGATCAGATTCCTTGTCAGTACATATCTAATTTAGACAGCTGCTGAAAGATGGCTTGTAAACCAAGCTTATGGCCCCTTCCTGTGACCATCATTCCTTCCATGGTTCATGAAAAAGCCATGCCAAAAACCATGGAGCTGCCAAAAGTCACCCTGGAGTCAAGGTCTGACTTCACCCGAGTTAGCACTGAAGATAAGACGTGCAGCATTGTTGGAAGGGGAATAGCAGTGTCATGGTTTGGGACAATTCACATGGGCTGTTACTTTCAACTTGATTTTTTATGTACTTGTACAACGTGTTTGTAAATGGAAGTTCTATTGACAGCTGTCTTGTTCTCAGTCTCCCTTTTTGTTTTCTTTTGGAAGCCCTTTGGCAATCTTTTCCCAGTTTTTTCCCCAGAGAACTGAGAGCTCTTCCCTAAGTTGGCCCACCCCGTGTGGGAACATGCAACTTCCAAAAGCAATTTCTACTTTTCTTCTTATTCCCTGGATGCTTATCCCTTATCTTTTTTCATTTGTGCCTGGTCCTTAATGTTGTTTCTTTAAGAAGCTTCCCCCAAGCTGGCTTTCCATAGTCTTTTCCTTGACAATCTTTCCTTAAGTCTTTAGGGTTTTTGTCATTTTATTTCCTATTTACATACAAAAAATGCTGAGCTCAGGGTCATTATTACTTATTTTCCACTTCTCTATTATCCAGTTAAATATTTTTCTTTGAATTTGGCATGCAGCAGGTCATTATCTCGAACTTACAGATCTGAGCAGTTACATGGTGTCTTCTCCCTCTTTTCCTTGTGCCTGTCCTTGCTAAGTTATTCCTTCCCATGTTAGTGCTGCTGTT
This sequence comes from Mohoua ochrocephala, assembly GCA_013398855.1. Classification (NCBI taxonomy): domain Eukaryota; kingdom Metazoa; phylum Chordata; class Aves; order Passeriformes; family Acanthizidae; genus Mohoua; species Mohoua ochrocephala. The sequence goes on from VZTA01014859.1 coordinate 27,216, forward strand.
AGGTGAGTGTCCTCATCAAGTTTCTGTTATGCCACTAAGTACATGAAAATCACAGTTTTCACTAATGAGAAGAGGGAGCTTTCACGTTAAAAATAGTTTCTTTTTTAACCAAATGCTTAAAAGCTTTAATTAAGTTATATCAATTTTGCAATGTAAAGGGTTTGAGGCAGTTGGAAAGAAGAGATGGCAGAGTCTGAAAAATTCTTCAGTTAGTCTTAGAAAGCCTTTTAGCAGAAGGATAGCAACAAACTTTTATTGTTTAATTTTGTGGGGTTTTGTCTTCCTGTTTGGATGTCACCATTTCCTGTCATACCAAGAGGTGCCTTGGTACCTCAGCATACCCTCAGCAGCTCCCCAAACACCTCGAATTCTCAGTGGTCTGGCTTGGATTACTTCAGAAGATTAATACTCGAAACTTGAAAAACCAGATTGGTAAATTGTCTGGACATTTGAAATAAAATTCACATTTTTCTTTTAATGGCACTAAAAAGCCATTCCCTTTTGGTTCCAGTTAAATACCAAATTCTGGTTTTACTAACTGTTGGCTAGAAGCATTGCTAGATTAACATCAATCATTTGTGTTCTCTAATTGCCTGATGGTGCTGAATCCTGGATAGCAGCGGTCCTGAGCTTCCTGCTGTGTTTTAGAGAGCTGGAAAAGCCAAAGTGTCCTTAGTTCCTTTTGCTTCCAGATTAAATCTCTATGGTAATTGGAATTAGGGTGTCTAAGAAGCCCCTCTGAGTACCAAGTAAATAGGTGTGTCTATTTACATGCAGAAATGCACCATCCTCATTGATTCATTTCATATAAACACCCAAGCCTATAAACATGTCTGGGCACACAGATATGTGCATAAACACACCTTTGTTTTGAAGGAGGACCATTTTTGTAGACTCACTTTGATACTCTTGAACGTCCATTGTTCTCTCCAGCCTGACAGAGATGAAGCCAAGCAGTTTAGAATATTAGGAATGTCCTGTGGTGCACAGCTACTGGCGATCAATTTTACCTCTTCCTTCCACTTAATCACTTGATTTCAGAACAAGGATTCTTCGTGTATAATGGAAGCTTGCATTTGTATATGCTCTTAAAGCATCCCACTAATGTATTTAGGGTTTTTTTCTGTTTTATTTATATGTAAAGAAGTTGCCAGAGTGGAGTTTCCTTTGTACTTTGCAGATTACTTAGACTCCATAATTTAAAATATTAGATTTAGGCAGAGGAGCAGAGTAGTTTGCTGCATTGCGATATATTTTTGTGTCAAATTCATTTTTAAACATGTTCCTCACAGCATTTTCTGTGTTCTGCTTCCCAGTCTGCTTTTTTCCACCAACATGGGTGCACAACCAATGACACCAATGCCAAGTACAACAGCCGTGCTGCTCAGCTGTACAAGGAGAAGATTAAATCTCTTGCAACACAGGCCACGAGAAAGCACGGTACTGATGTGAGTAGTGTGTATATTGAGGCCTGGAGATTCCTGAAAAAATTCACCTTCTTTCCCTCCAAAGTCACTTTAAATTTCCAATCAGTAATACAAAAGGTTATCGGTCTTCAGATAACGTGGCCATTTCTCCATGAACCATGTAGTGGTTTTATTTTTGCTTATCTGAAATTGAATATTTAGAGAAGTACAGCGTGAAAAATTGTAATAGAATTAACTACAGACTATTTGTTATTTAAGTGGGATTTTTCTTGAACAGGTAAATATGTATTTTTTTGGTTTTTCCCTACAAAAATAATATCTGGGAAATTAGCAAGTTATGTAGAACTTGCTGCTCTCCATCAGAAATGCTGAGGCAGTTCATGCAAGCTGTCAAAACATTGTTAAGGTGCTGACAGGAGTTAAGCAAAGTATCCAGAATTGATTTCTGAAGTGTTAAATAGGTTGGGCAACAACTCTCTTCACACGCAGAAAACATGTTTGCATTGATTAATTCAGGTGGCTGAAGTTTGTGACTGCTACACCTGAAGTTGATCAGATGAGTGGAAATTAAAAGCAACAAGGCTTGATTTTTTTTCTCTTACCTGTGCATTGAATAGCACGAAATTTAATGGATCATTCTTTATTATTCATGCTATGGACAATGTAGTGCATCATCCCCAAGTTCAGAGAATGTTTCTTTTGACTTAGTAAACAGTTTAAGATGTAAAATGTGATCAAGTAAATACAATATATTGTGTGTGTCTAAGTTTATGGTAAGTTCCCCAAATGACTCTTTGAGGAACTGTGATTATCTTGCTTCAGTTACAGATTCCATCCAATTGTTTGATACTAATTATTTGAAAAGTTCAGTAAATACTCAGTAAATATTTTTAGTTGGGCACTGCAAACTTAAGTGATTATTTGCTATTGAAATTACTGAAGTAAATTATTCAGATAGTTTCATTTAGTACCATCCCCTCCCCTGTCACACGTTTAAAAATTCCTTTTCTGAGTTACTGATAGAGCTGATTGTTGAGTGGTGAGGTGACCTTGTACCTTCAGTATCCTTTCTGACAGAGGTCATTATTCCTGCGTGGAGTAGGAAGAGCCATGAGAAAAGATTTGCCTGTGGGTAATCTTGGAGTTCAGATCACAGGTTGGAGTCTTGTCCTGCAGTCCTGTGGCACTCTGGAGCCCCCAGCCCTGAGATCTGGCTCTGCTCGAAGCTCTTGGCTGGTCCACCAGGAACACATGAAATATGGATGAATTTAATAAAAAATGGAATGTCATCTATTGAACCTTGGATAAATTTGTAAGGAAAAATTATGGACGAGACAAAAAAAATCAATACGTTGTTAACCTGAAAACAAAACAGAAGTCGTTTTAAAATTAATGCACTTGGAAAATACACATTCATGCAATTAACCTGTAAAATTCTGTCCCTTAATTTCAGCTGTGGACAGATGGGTGTGGAATGCCACCAGCATCACCTCACAACAAAGAGGAGGAAGATTTTTTCGCATCCCATGTTTCTACCAAGGTACAAATTACCTAATTCTTGTTTCCTTTCTAAACACTTTGGTTGACTGTGAGCTCTGTGGTGAAGATTAAACCCCGAAAGAAAACTGTATCGAGAAAAGGTAGGTCAGGGAGTTAATATTTATCTGCTTTTCCTTCTGTGAGTCTCAGAATTCTTCCTGGATGTGAACCAGTTTCTAAGATGATCATTTTAAATGACCCAAATAGTAGCTAAATGTGGAATGAAAATCTGGTTTTTTGTAGACATAACAATTCCACTTGGAGCCAGGATTTCTTGCTTGCAAGTGCTCTGATATAAACATTACTGTGTTATACCTTGGGTTTACAGTCAGCAAAGTGTAACAGTTCTTACAACATTTGTTGTGACCTGGTCACAAACCTGCCTCTTGAGGGGGATGTGGGAGGGACTGGGAGGACTCATCAGGAATGTTGGGATGACTGCTCACGATCAAAAATGACGTGTGTAGAAAATGGGAAGTGCAAGAGCTTCTGGTGGGGAGAAGGTGTGGTGATTATATGTAAATAAGTGATCCAGCATACAATAAATAAATCTAAAGCACAGTTAAAATGTGTATTATTGGTTTTGATGGTAAACATGTGGTAAACAAAATGCCTGAGAGGGGAAATAAAAGTGCTCAGGAGTGGATTGAAACCATCTCTTTTTCAGTAAAGGTAGAAATTTCTTGTAATTTTAATCGCTGCCCTTCTGAGTACAGCTTTTAATCCTAAAAGCTGTAATCGTAAGAATTCAATATTAATAATCCAGCGATGCTTAGGCAGTCTTTAGCTCAGTGCTATTTATTTGCTGTAGTCTGTTTTCTGTGCACTTTTGATTTTGTGTTTTTTTCCCAAGGCAAAGGATCCAGAGTGGGTGTTACCAGAGCCAGTTTCTCTCCAGCAGAAAACTTCAGACAACATTCCAGAATCCTGTGAAGGTATGACTGATTCTTTGTTAACAATAAGTTGCATTTTTCTGATATTCTCTTAATTTAGTCTTTTCTTATCCTGCTTTAATAGTTAAATGACCTAACCATGCCAATAGCACAAGAATTTGGGGTGCCTGCTGCTCTTGTAGTGACTGGGAAAGCTGTGATGGAAATAGCACATTGTGGTGTATCTGCCAGGCGCTACCCTGAGTACAGTGAGATGTGTTTTGGTACTTCCTGCATTCTAAAGAGCCTTCTGATGTTCTTACCCTTTTTATTCCTTATCTTTTAGGAGCAGAACATGGACCAAGTGTTGATGGCCTTAGCGCATCCCCTCAGCCTGCATTAGGTAATGAGTGCCAGCAGCAGAAAAGAGCAGCAAGTGTAGGGAACCCAAATATCCCTTTGGACAGAGAATGTTTGCCTGGGAGGAGCTGTGGAAATAGATTTTGCTCCCGTTTCAGAAGCCTGAACATAAAAACTTGGACTGAAAAAATCCTGTATTGATGATGCAATGGCTTCAATGTCCACGCTCTCATACCTAACACTGAGCAGTTTATCGTGCTGTGAGTAAGGGAAAAAAGCTGATGGAAATAGAATAGAATAAAGTACATCAGTGATTTGTCACTTTGAGGCTCGTCCTGCAGGGCCATGTATCTGAGAATGAAGTGTTGATTCTCAGCAGCACAGGGGTGGTAAAGAAGTGCTGGCTGGGCCTAACTCAGTACTTTAGGTATGGTCTTCATCACTGTTTTTATTTGGGTTTGGGTTTTTTAGAGCTGGAGACTACAAAAGTGTTCACTGGGTGCACTTCCTGCTTTTCTCATTTGTACCTGTAACATGTTCTCCTAAAATAAGGGCTTTTCTTGGTTGGTTTGGACATCACAAGTTCTGCCTTATGGGAAGAATCTCTGTTCTGTGTGTGCCCCTTTCCACCCAAACTTCAGCTCAGAGTAGTTTTTCTGTGTGCACAGGCATCCAGTAGGAGCTGTTGGTAATGCTTGTGATATTTTAATGATGCAGGTATGTTTTATGTGTGTCACTGGTGGGTTTGAACACAGCCAATGCCTTTCTAGCCAGGAAAAAACTCATCTTGGAAGTGATATGAGGTCAGGTGGACCTCAGGTCTGATTCAGAATAGCAAGTCCTGCTTTCCTGTTCTGTTGACTGGCAGGAATCTGCAACAGACAACGGAGCTGTAATTTTATTCCTATTGCATATTTTCAAGAGATGCCAATCAAGGGTAGTTCCCCACATTTTCTTGGAGATACTCACAGCTCTGTTCTGGAGCTCAGTTTAGTATCTCAGCCCCTCCGTGTGGAAAGACATTAAAATAAATGGCAAAAACTATTTTGGGGCTGATACTGTGGAAATTTTCTTCTGCGGTTCTGGAATTAATAAAAATTGTATGTTAAGTAATGTACATTTAATCTTTGCAGAGAACACCACCTTCATAAAAAAGAAGCCAAATCAAGCTAAGAAGGGGGTAAGTGCATATAAGCAATGAGTAATTTTAACTGCATTATAGGTCATTTATTTCAAGATAGTTTAAAGGTAGTTCACAGACTTGCTTCTGGTTGGGCTCTTAGCACTTTCTTAGCATCTGCTCTCTGTAAAAAGGCATGAAGAGAGTTGGGTGTCTCAGAACGATGGTTCAAGGAACAGCAAAACTGAGGAAGGCATCTCAAGTTTTGAGTGTGTGGCTCTGGCAACTCAGGAAAACAGCCCTAAGTCACCCTAATGCCACCCTAATTGTGGGCTATCAGGGTGACAGCGTGTTACAGGGAGTCACTCCTTTTAAGTCTGGGCTACTGTAGGACAGGAGATTTTGAAGGTTTATTGGAGCAAATAATTTAGATTAAAGCCTATGATTTTGTGCTCCCACTAGAGGTCCCTAATACCCAAGAGGAATTTTTTATTCTGAGTGGTTTGTGCAGATCTGTTCCCTTCCAGTGAGAACAACAGAACTGGGTTCAGAGGCGCAGGTAGAGTTTGTGATCTGTGTGTGCTTGGCCTGGAGCTTTTACCTGAAGGCTTCAAAGCAATAAAAGGTGAAGATAAATGCATCCTGAAATTTATTGTTGTCACAGTGTTGCAGGTGAGGCATTAAACACAGAGGAGACTAAGAGCAGCAGTTTGAGGGCTGTGCCACCATCTGAGTCTGCACCATTGTATCCATATTTGCAGTATTAAGTGTTTTTTAAACCTGATAATGAACAAATTGCAACAAAATTTATTATATTATTCCTATACAACCAAAGAAACCAAAGTTGTTCGATGTATTATATTTATTGGAACCGGCCAATCTCTGAACAATTAAAACTATAATACTTCCACTTTTCTGTGGGACTTCACTGCAAAGCTAACTAAATTTGTAAGAGGAATTAGTAGAAGCAGAATTTTGAAGTTCACAACATGAAAAGAAGTATTTTCTCTGCTCCAAATTTTCCTTGCTGTCTGCACATGCTCCCAGACAGGGTGTAGTGTTTGCTGTTGCTTTCACATCTGGCTGTTGAGTCAGCTGAGGTGGTTGTCTCAGTTATAATATTTGGGCTCTTGGTTTTTTGTTTTTCAATAATTCCAGCTTGGTGCCAAAAAAGGTGGTTTGGGAGCCCAAAAAGTGAGCGGCCAAAGCTTTAGTGAGATTGAAAAACAAGCACAAGCTGTAGATAAAATGAAGGAACAAGAGGATCTTCATGGTAGTAAGAAAACTGAGAAGGAAGAGCCACTGTAAGTATGAATTAATTACACAATGGTGAACCGTGACACCTAATTTAGTGAGCTAATTGACAGCATTTTAAATACTACCATAGATCAGCACATGCCAAGAAAACTTAAGTTCTTACTGTAAAAAAATGCCCAAACAGATGTGGTTGAGATGAGCCACGCAGTAATTCCCCCAGTGCCCTTTTTTTTGCTGTTATCAATATATGTTTCTACAGTTGATGATTTACTGTAGAAAATTAAATATTAAGAAGACTCTTAACACTATTAAGAAGACTCTTGGCTCTTGAATTTTCTTTACCCCATGCTAGTTACCTGGTTTGTTTTGGTTTGGTGTAGTGAACTCAATACTGTTGAAAACAGTCTTTCCAAGAGCATAGGGATTATTCAGCTCAACTTGTGCTCACTGGGTAAGAGCAGAGGGAGTTTAAGTATGTCTCAAATTGCCTGATGAAGTTTTCAGCTGATTTATACTGGAACTGCCTTCATTTTCACCAAAACCCTTTGAATAATTCTGTGTGAGGCCTTGAATCTCTTGGTCCACCTTAATTAATAAATACTCAGCCCTGAAGCTCAGAGGGTGCTGTTCCTGGTTCCTTCCACATTCCTCTGCTATGTGCTTTTGGTTTTTAATATTTCATTAGTTGTCATCAAAATTAGACGAATTAATAGTTGGTTAGTGCACACTTTTATTGTTACAGAGCTTAACATCCTCTCAAGTGCTAGAGAATCCTTCCTGTAACCTTTTAAGAAATTTTCTGAATTAGTACATAATTACAGGATCACTTTTTGCTCATGGTACCAAGGTCTTTGGTATATAATCTCCTCCCTACTCCTTTTGCTCACTTTTATGTTGTCCTTGCAGAAATGAATGTTTTGATTGCATTAAAAATACCAATCAGAGGGATCATTTGAAGTATTTTAACCACAAAATCACCATTCTTGGTGATTGCCAAAAACTACCAGTGGAGACACTCTGAAGTAACAACTAAATAATCAAAAAAAGGATTGTTCATGTATTATTATTATTCTTTATCAATATTGTCTTTGATTGTATAATTCAATTTGGAAGAAAGTCCCAAGTAGTGTCTTGGGTTTTGTGTCAGAAATGTATAAATCTAAATAGATCCAAGCCAACTTTTATTTAAAGTTCTGCAACCTTTCTGCAGTAGTCAAAACCCTCTAAAAATGCCTGTGAACACGAGGGATGCACATCCACTGAGCTCATGGATCCAATCCCAGTGGAGGCAAGAGAACTGCATTTCCCTGAGATTATCATTTGGGAATTGTAACTGTAGGTGGCAGCAGATACCAAAACGAAAGGAAGGGTGAATTCTTCTAAAACGATATTTGCTTCCAACTAATTTGTGTAGTGGTTTTAATTTTAAAAGCTTGAGTAATAAGCTTTCCTAAATTAATTCAGTATGATTTTGTTATGTGGCAGGAGTGGAAGTGATTCTTTCGTAGTTTAGTGTTTAGAAGGAGGAAGAGTTCTGAGACTTGAAACTTTAAATGTGATTTTAAATTGGTACACAATTTCCTTGTCATCTGCTGTGCACTGACAAGAATAGATAGCTGAAATTACTTCTAAAAACCTGATCAGTATCCCCATTTGTTTTAATCAACAGCAAATAAGATTTTGATGTCCATAAAATGGATTTCCTGAGAAGGGCTGCTAATCTTTCTGCTTAAAGAGCTGGGTAGATGTTATCAGTTATTCCTTTTTGCTTTGCAGCACATCTACCTGCAGCATCCTAAATCTCATTTGCCTTTCTTCTGATAGTTCATTTGTACTTCATGCCAGTTGAGACTTATGAATTAAAATATTGCTGAGTTACAGTTTTTATTGATTTTATTGAGTATCCCTTTTGACCTGACAAATTCAATTCAAGCAGTATTTCTGCAGTTCTGTAATCAAAATGAAAAACCTCAGTCTCTGCTGCACTGGTATGACTGGAAAATATTAAGATGGTTTGGAGGTAAGGGATGGAGACTTAGCTGGGCCAAGATGTGCCTTAAGGGAAGACATTAGGAAATACAGTGCTACAATAAATACTGTTAAAGTTCTGCTGATGTTCCTGGGCTGATCATTCAGTGCAGCATTGGACATTTCTCTGGTAACTGTGTTTCGTTCCAGTGTATCATCTTTAAGGTTGGCCTACAGAGATCTTGATATTAAAGCAAGAGAAGAAACCTTGAACCTCTCTGGTAAGAAGAAAGCTGAACTGGAGAGGCTTGGCATGGGATTGGGCAGCAACAGGAGGTATGTGAAGTTCTGGAAACTGTATTTGAAATGCTCTGTGGTTTTATGCAGTTATCCCTCATTTTACTCAGGAAATGAAGAAATGGACTGAAGCATGTTATGGAAACTTGAGCAATATCAGCTAAAAATCTTCTCTTTATCAAGGGGAAGCTTCTGATAGATTTAAGTTCCAGTCAGAGGTCAACCTAAATTGTGTTTTCCAGCTGCCAGAGTGGGCTTTGTGTTCAGAAGTCCTGTCACTACTTCAGAGAACAACAGTTTTCCAAGGCTTTCCTGTATTTTAATTCCTCCTTCCTTAAATATTTGTGTAGCTTGGGCTTTCTCAGCAAGCTTCAGAAACTAGATTTGGGCTTTCATTTCTTTTTTTCCTTTAGGGTGTGAGCTTTGTCATCTCTTTACATGCTTGTTTTCTTCCTGTCCCCAGTGGCATTTCTCACTCAGTCACCTCGGATATGCAAACAATAGAGCAGGAAACGCCTGCGATTGCGAAGCCGAAGAAGAAGTACATGGATGATGTGGAAGACTCTTATTTCTCTTCTAGCTCAAGGTATTCTGTAAGCTTTTGATTTTGGATGGACCTAGAAGTACGTGCAAGTTCCATAATGATATGCCCAGTGTTTTTGAAAGCTGAGATGAAGGCAGTTCCAACCTGTGTACACACCCAGCATGTTTTCAGGGGACATCTGAATCAGAAAAGTTGTGGAAAAGTTGGCTTTGCCTCAGTGGCAGATGGATTTGTGAAGGAGGGGAGGTAGCTTTGTTGGGAAGGTGGTCTGAACTATGTGTTTGTAGATTTTATCTTATCCAGAGTCCAGTCTCTGCTTGCACGGACAGTTGCCATATAAACTTTTATTTGCTGTATTCCAAATCCAGTGAGTTTTTTGTCAGAATGACTTGTGTTCATTCCTCTTTTCTTTCTTTCTTTCTTGTGCTGCTGTCTTCAAATTAAACAAGCATTGAAGTCTGATATTAGATATACTACAGTTGCATCATTCTCTGCATGCCAAATGCAAAACCTTCAATCTTTTTGAGGTATTGTGTGTTGGGTGTGTTGTGTAGGTGTCTGCAGTCCTATTTCAGATGCTTGTATGCATCTGAACGTAAAATGTAAGCAAAAAATAATTGAAAAAATTTTTATCAGAGGATGGATGCAGTGCAAATTATAAAATATTGCTCTTGGGAGAAGAAAAATAATTCAATCTTACAGGCACTAATTGTAATGAACCAGCCGTGTCTGGACTGAGAGATACATGTAACAGGTGTTGCTTTCATAAACTGCCTTTATTGGATCCTTGCCACAGAAACATGAGGAATTGTACCTAATTGCTTGTAGACAGGCAAATAAAAGCACAAAGGCTTTTGTGTCACTACTTTGTAGTGCAGTCACTGCAGCAGAAATACAAATGTGGGTCCAAGGAAAGTGGCAGCAGTCTTGTAAAATAAAACGTAGCATTTCAGTGCTCGCCTTGTTTGTTCCCTGAACAGAACTGTTACTGCTCTCAAATTATTCCTCAGCTACCAGCAGGCAAAGGATGAATTATGGAGGAGGCTTTTTAATGTGTGGTGGTTCAATGATTAGAGGATAAATTGTAACCTGGCTGTTCTCCGCTCTTGTTGTTCTGGTTAGAGCTGGGAGGATCTAATTGGAGTTGGTACAAAAGTTCATTCTCTTTAAAAAAAGAACAGTCAGATTTGGGCTTGTTAAGGGTATCATTAGCCTTTATTTCAAGCTGTGGCTTTGAAATAGAGGCAGATTAGCTTTAGCATCATCTTGGTATAGGCCCAAAAGCAAAATAATCATACTGGATATTAGAGTGCTGATAAGCGAATTAAGCAAGCTAAAGGTCTCAAGGTTTAGACATATAATTGAAGCCTCTGAAAATCCTGACTTTTGATTTTTGCTTTTGCTGCAGTTAATAAAATCTTGATTAATGTCACAATGTAAAATTTGATTTTCTGTTAAATGCAGTTTTTCTTCCTCTCCCCCACCCCCAAATACTGAAGAAGTATTTTGGAAAGCTACAAAAATCTGAGAGGGAAGGTTAGAGAAAATAAACACTTTTACCCAAATCAGCTCGTGCAGCCCCTGCCCAGTGCCATGGTTTTGGTGGCCATTGTGAGACTGGAAAGCTTCAAATCCATAAAAACACCTTGATTGTTTGTTATTATGGAATTTATAAAATTGCTGTGGTTGCTTTTTGTCTGTCAGGAGAGAGGCTCCTGCTTTTTGCAGAAGTTCATTGCAGATCTGCCCCTCGTATTTTCCATGCTCGGTGCTGAGACAGGTGTCACATTTCTCATAAACTGCAAAAACAAGGGGCCTGACCATTCCTAGCACAAACGTGGAGAACTTTCTGTTAAGAGTATTTTTCACAAAATGCAGGTGCAGACTTTAATATCCTATCTTGTTCTACTGAATGATTCCATTCTGCTATCCCCCCCTGGTTTTGATCATCTTTCTCCCCATCCTGGTCATAGCCATACTGCAGGTAAATTTCTTCAAGCACAAAGGGAAATCTTAATCTTTGCCATTTTAATTGGTTTTGGTGGTTCATTTTTTTCAAGTACTTTCCACATATGCTGAGATATGTGTAGATAATCAAAAGGGGAGAAGATCAAATAATGTACCAGAACTGACAAACATGCTTCATTTTTCTTCCCTTTTCTTTGTTTTGTGTTTCTCTGCAGTTTTGATGTGCAAGAGAAGATTGTCTTATTAAATTAAGACTCACTTTCAAGAAATACGTTTTTAGCATTTAATTTTAATTAAATGTGCTGCAAAAGTCACAAGTTCTTAATATTTGGATTTAAAAAAAATACACTGAACCAGAAACAAAGGCTTTCCTTCCTGTTCTGAGCTGTTGGATTCAACTGTACAAAGCTTCTAGAGAGAGCAGTATTGTGAAATCCAGATTATTGACTGACAACTGCCATTTTGGTGCAAACACACTTGCTAGTGAGCACTTCTTATAGCAGTCATTATCTAACAACAAATTCATATATTCCCACTTTTCAATAAGCAACAAAGTTCTGACTTTTCAATAGGTTTTTCTTTCTTCTTTTATTCTAGGTACTATGATTCTTCAGATTTGAGGAGCAGCACTTTCTCTAAATGGGATGACAATTCAGATGCTTTTTGGAAGAAAGAAAATAATAGTAGAGACACTGATATATTGTTAACTTCAAAAAGCACAGGATTTTCAGACAGGTACACCAAGAAAACCAAACTGATTTTTGCCCAGAAAGCCCAAGTTTGTTAATTTGATTTGAGTCCTGGTCATAGTAGTGGGATTTTCTTCAGTCTGTTGAAGGAGAATTTGGCCAGAACTTCCATCAGCAGTCAAGGGATCTCCTGACTGAATTTCCTCCTTACATTTTAAGCACTGTCTGTTGTGCTCAGAGCTGTTCAGTCTATGTACTGGAGGTAATTCCCAAACACTTTCAGCAAAAGAGGAAGTAGACAAAACGTGGGGAGAAACTCAAATATTTGCCCTGTTCTGAGCACATACCTGCTTTGTTTATTGTGTGAGGAATCAAAGGAAACCTTGTTAACAAATGAATGAAAATTTGGGGTGCTCAGCTCTGAGGATGAAGGTACTGGAGACACAACAGGTCTGATTGTGATGATAAAAAATATCTTTCCTCTATGACAGCTGTATTTTTATCTTTGTAACCAAGTAGAAAATATAAGAATGGGGGGAGGAGGGGGAATGTACTTGGTGTTTTCTGCCTAAACCATACTTTTCATTTACCTGTAAAATACAGTTTGAGCACTTCAGTGCTTCTTGTTTGATTCCTTTCCTTCAGCCACGATGTGAATGAAGTTTCTCTCCCTGATGCAGTTTATTTTCCTTCCAGGCCTGCATCTCGGCGTAAGCCTGAATATGAACCTTCTGCAAACACAGATGAGGCACAGAAAAAATTTGGCAACGTCAAAGCCATTTCATCAGACATGTACTTTGGAAGGCAAGATCAGGCTGATGTAAGTGGGAAGCAGTGATTAAGTGTTTTTGAATGTTAAAATATTCTTTGACTGTAAAAATGGTGTTCTTGTGAATAAGCGAGAAGGCAATGAGTAGTTAAAATTGGTAGAATTAGTGAGCTTATAGAATCCTGTCCCCTGATTATTTGTTTGACAGAAATGTACAAATTCCTGATCGTTTAGAATTTAGTTTTAAGGAATTGCAGTTGCACATGGGACCATACCTCCATCATTCTTCTTTTCTGATAGAAGTGGTAGACTGTGATTCAGCACTCCTGAATTTTGATAGAATCGGGCTTAATTTGTTCTAAATACCCAAACTGATGCCAACAGACCACTGCTAAACCATCTTCCTGCTCTGTATTTGTTACATGAAACCATCATTAATGTTGTAAAGCTAACCAAGTAAATAAATTGTTCAGTGAATTGCATGGAGTTGAATCAGCCTAGAAAAAAAAACAGATTAATACTGTGCTGCTTTTTGGAGGTGAGATGCAGATTTTTAATGAAAAATTAACAGCGTAAATACTAAAGTAAAAAATACAATTACTGTTTGCAGGGAGCTTGGAAAAAGTTGACTTAAAGGTGTCATGTGGTTGGAAGGGTCAGCAGGATGTCAACTGCAGTGCTTTCCCCTCCATGTCACATTTTTTAGTTGTTGTTTTTAATGGTTGCATAGTTTTTCAGCAATTTTAGGGTAACTAACAGCGAGTGGGACCCTTGGTGTTGCAATGATAAATGTCACTCTTGGGTGGCTCAGAAATGAGATGGTGTCAAACTCGGTGTCAGTGATGTGAAAACTGAAATGGGCACAACTTTCAGTATGGTCCACTTCAGTTCTAAATGTTTGTAGTCCCTCAGATTATCTGACATGACCTCAAAAGGTGGCAGCAAGCTGCTAAAATCCTTTTCATTCTCAATTCTTTTCCAGTATGAAGCAAGGGCTCGGCTAGAAAGGCTTTCTGGGAGCACATCCATAAGTTCAGCTGACCTGTTTGAAGACCAGAGAAAACAACCAACAGGTACATCTCAAACAGAGTGAGAAACCAGAGCATGTGGGGAATGCTTCTGATCACAATTATCACTGTGTTCTGCAAGCAGAATGCTAACAGCTCAAACAGGCAGGGCAGGTCACAGTCACTGTTTAAAATTTAACCCCTTAAATTTCAAGTTCTGTGTTTTTTGGTTCCGTAAGTTCAGTGTTTTATACTGGGGGGATGTGTTGCAAGTAACACGCCTGTTTTGTAAATAACTTTTATCACAGAGAAACTGTAATATATTCCAAGGAGCTGACACCTAAGTGGACTCTCAGGTGGTTTTTTTGATCAGTGACCATAAGTAGCTCATTAGCTGTTATAATAATAGTGGATCTAGGAAAAATCATCAATAAAAGGTTAGTGGACTTGAAATTCCCATGTAATCTGTTGCATGGCGTATCCATTCAGTGGGATATTTGCTTCTACCTCTGGCCTTGCAAAAT
>VZTA01014868.1:585-22320 GCA_013398855.1 Mohoua ochrocephala
TTTTCCAGGCCTTTTTCCCCTGTTCCATGTGGGATTTTCCCCCCTGTGTCTTTCTGCCACTTTTCCAGGCCTTTCTGCCACTTTTCCAGGCCTTTCTGCCACTTTTCCAGGCCTTTTTCCCCTGTTCCATGTGGGATTTTCCCCCCTGTGTCTTTCTGCCACTTTTCCAGGCCTTTTTCACCCATGGAGCACCAGGCCAGCATGTCCAGGGAGCAAATTTGCAATGCCAAAGGTATTTGATCCAACCCTCAGCCATGAGTTCAGTCATGACAGATCTTGTTTATTCGGGAAAGCACAGAACAGCTGTGATTCAGTTGGGCTGGGCAGTAAACACTCAACAAAGAGTCTTCCCATTAATGATAAGGATCAGTCTCCAAAGGAGGAGAATTCCTGCTCGGAGCCCGAGCCTTGCACAGAGGGGTCAATAAGGGAGGCTTTCAGAATCATCAGATCCCAGAATGGTTTGGGTTGGAAGGGATCTTAAAGATCTCATTCCACCCCCTGCCATGGGCAGGGACACCTCCCACTGTCCCAGATTGCACCAACCTGGCCTTGGGCACTGCCAGGGATCCAGGGGCAGCCACAGCTGCTCTGGGCACCCTGTGCCAGGGCCTGCCCACCCTCCCAGGCAACAATTTCTCCCTATTTAAATATATTTTACATTTTCTCTGCGTGTCCCTTTGCTCATCCCACAGATCCTCATCTCTCTGCACCACCTGAGGCTCGTAGAGAGGAGAAGAGGCTTTGGGACGTCCCAACCCCGTGGAAGCAGATCTGTCACCTGAGCTGTCCCCTTCATGCTGGAGCATTTCGTGGTCAGGAGCAGCCACGATTCGGATCAATTGAAATGAAAACCCAAATTCCAGCTGCCTGTGACACCCCCTGCCAGATCTAGGCTCAGTCCAATCCTACTCTTAAGCTGTGACTCAGGTTTAGCTTTATTATATTCATAATCTCTGTAAGGTCAGCGTGTCCAGCTGTGACACCTCGAGAAATCTGCACATTCAGAGCATGACTGAAGCCTGATTTTTTTTTAAACTTTCCCCCACTACTAATGCAGCAAAAATTGAAACACTTATACATAAAAAGGTGAAAACCAGAGTTGGAGAAATATTTCTTTTGTCTCTTAAAGCTTTACTTTGTTCCTCGGCCTCTTTGCTGGACACATTCCCTCTGCTCTCAGCTTGGGAGAAGACCTCGCTTAGCAAATTCCATCTTTGCCTTCCCGTTCCTCCTTCGGCGACTCCAGCCTCCCCCCATCGATCGCTGCCTTGCGACGGAGGGCGTTAATCGACTCGAAACATTTAATTAGGGCTCGTTTGAGCCCGCCGTTTTACAAGCCCGGTGCTTCACCCCGCCGCCAACGAACGAGCACAATGCAGCATCTTTCCAATCGTGCACAAATAACAGAATGGTTTCGGAGCTACTTTTGCAGCAGCATCAATAAAACCCCTCAAGCGTGCCCGCAGCCGACGGCCAGGAGGATTCTCCGGAGCTCTTTCATCCACGATGAGCATCTTTGTTCCGAAATTCCTCCCTGCCTTTTTGCTGCCTCCCTAATGACCACTTCAATGGGCTCCCAGGAGAATGCCTGAGTCAGAGCCAGCTCGAAAACTGCTGAGGAAACATCCTCCCTTACTGGAAATGATTCCCAGCCAACTGCCCCGCTCCATATTTAGACTGACGGATCCCAGGGTTCACAGGGCTTTGGGATTCTGCTCCTGCCAAACAGGGATTGCCTTGGTCCGACCAAGAGCTCTGCAAAGCTCAGGAGCAAATTCCAGTGGCCTCCAGGAAGAGCTGGAGTGGGACAGCTGACCTTGTGGAGTCTGGGCTGGGCCAAAAATGGGATGTGAGGTCCATCTTTTAATTCCCAATTGTGGGAGAGCAAATTTAGTCACTCCGGGCTGAATCCCTGCTTTCAATCTGAAGCACTATTTTCCTTTCCTATATTAAACACCAAAAACTTATTTTCCACTTATTTCTCCTCAGAGAAATAGCAAAACATCAATTAATAAAACACAGAGACCTCTAAGGTCACTGGAGAAGAGAAAATGCCTGTCTCGTGTTATGCAAAAAGAACAAAAATCTGCTTTTTTTTATTCTGCTTTTCTTGCTTAGCTCAGTGTCTATTCAAGAGATAACGGTGGCTGCAAGCAAACCACAGGCAGGAAATTTTCCTTATTTTCATGCAACGAGGAGATTTGTTGAGTCTGGGTTGCTTAGGTAGCTGTCTACAGCAGTTTTATTTTTAGAACTAAAGGAAAATATTTACCAAGGGGGAAAAATGACTCTCTGGACCTCCCTGTGCTTGTTCTTCATGTTCAGAAGATGGTAATTCCCAAAAGTCCCGGGTTTGCCCAGTTGGGTTGAAACTAGAGGGTATTTAATGGGGTATTTAACTATTCCAACTGGGTTGGAACTAGAGGGTATTTAACGGGGTATTTAACTATTCTAACTGGGTTGGAACTAGAGGGTATTTAAGGTCTCTTCCAGCCCAAACCATCCAATGATTATTTGGGATTGCTTGGAAAATCCCGGTGTGCAGGGGAGAGGGCAGTAGAGGTGGTTGGGAGCAGCCAATTCAGGATCCCACTTCCCTGAAAGGCCTCAAAGAGCCTCAGCTAAAAGTCCCTGCTGTTCCTGAACATCCATGAGTGCCCCAGGGAAGGGTTTTTCCTGGTCCTTCCCAACTCCCAGTCCTGCCAGGTGCTCTTCCCTGGTTTTCCCGATGGCCTCCAGTGCGTTAACCCCACTGGATGAACCCTTTTCATCAGCTCTTGGCACTTCATTCTTCTCTCAAACTACACCACGAGCAGCTCCTTTCTCCCCCTCTCTGCCCCCAAACTCTGGGAATTATCCCCCTTTATTTTCTCCCCTTCCAGGAATAACAATATTGCAAATGCGAGCGTTGAGAAAACCGGGGCTGCTGTAATTAAGACCATTCATCTGCTGCAATTAAGACGATTTATCTTTGATTTTGTAAGAGGTGTCTGAGTCTGGAGCAAGAGTGTCTGAGTTTGAAATTGGGTTCGAAATCCAGGTTGCTCAGTTCCAAGAGATGGGAAAGATGGGGCCCTCTCTGAGTCTGAAAAGACGTTTGAGCTGAATTGGGGGTCCGGACCTGGCAAATTCATTCCAGGATCTTTTCCGTAACAGCAGAGTGAACGAATCTGGGAATGAACCAAGGCAGTGGGGTAAGGTAGGATAACATCTGGAGACATCTGGAAAATGTGAAGCCAATGAGTCAGGGGAGCAGAGGAGCAGAAAAGCCTCACTTGGGGGAGCTCAGTTCTGCTCCTGCCTGTGTCACAGGGTCCCTGCCTGATGTCAGGTCTGAGGGTTTATCCCAAGTCAGGAATTCCTCATTTTCCACATTCCTCATTTTCCACATTTCCACATTAAGGCCTCGTGGTTGCCACAGTGTTGAAACTCAGAACCTCAATCAAACTTCAGTCTGTTCTTAGATATTGGTATCAGTGATAACAAGGCTGAAAAATAAAACTCTCAGGCTCTTAGTAGTGGAAAATTCAAATTTCTGAATGTTTTGCAGCTGTGGAGATCGGCCAAAGGCCGCACTTGATGA
Source organism: Mohoua ochrocephala (assembly GCA_013398855.1). Lineage (NCBI taxonomy): Eukaryota > Metazoa > Chordata > Aves > Passeriformes > Acanthizidae > Mohoua > Mohoua ochrocephala. Next base: position 4,172 of record VZTA01014868.1, read on the forward strand.
TCTTGGAGGTGTTTTAAAACAAGGGTGTGGCAACCTCTCCTTCCAGCAGGGCACAAGGAGTTAAAAACCCCTCTTTTTGGAGCCCCTGCGGAGGCCACGTTACCGCAGGAAAGGCAATGAGGAAACTGATTCCCCATCTCTGCAGAGCAGCCTCTGGGTTGTGCAACGAGCAAAGCCTGGGATCTCACGTTAGGCCGAGGACAGAACTCAGCTCCTCATTATTTGTGCTCAGCCCATCCTGTGCTGGAGGAAACAGCAGCTCAGGAGGGGGAAAAGAATAACCCCAGCTTTGAAGGCTGTGATGAGGCAGCACAGAAAGGCCACAAATAAAAGTTGCACAAGTCTCAGAAGATGTCCAATTTCTGAGCCTTGATTTTGCAACCTTAATAAAGTTCTTCTAATTACCCAAGGTTTTGTTTGTTTGTTTGTTTGAGGAGGGCGATTGCTTTCGGTCATGCGAGCGGATCAGCAGCTAATCCTTTCCTCGGTGCATCCAAAGGGAGGGATGATCCTGCCTGGCTGGGTTGGGATCACGTAAAACAGGGACAAGGACCTGGCCCACGGGGGAGGAGGAACCACACGAGGCATCCCTGTGGTTAAACCTCTCCTTCCCCACACTCTCTTCTCCCAGGTTTGCTCTGGGAAAGTCCTGCTTGGCCCAGGTCCAAATCTGACCGGGGAGTTTGTGAGGAGTAAATAAAGAGGAGCAAATAATGAGGTAGCACTTGACCCTGGGCCCTGGGCCTGCTTTTCCACTGTAAATACAGCAGAGAGATCTGTTCGTGCTGCTCAAGAAGTTCAGGGCACATCCCCAGCTACACCTGGGGACTCCCAACTTCCAGGTATTTCTGTACTCCTGGGATCTGTGCTGGAATTGCCCCTCCAGATCATAGAAATAATCCCTGAGGGGCATCCAGCCATTTCCAGAAGATATTTTCCACAGGTGGAAGGTTCCGGAGTGACAGGACTGATTTACTCTGCCCTGTGCACAACTCTGGCACCATCCCAGTAGGCTCGGTATTCCCTGACCCCACACACCAGGGAACAGCAATTCCTTCACCAGCTTGTTAGCTAAACACCCTCAGAGGGGCTGCAAACAGCCTGGGTGGGCCAAATCCCTGCTTCCAGCAGGAGAGGACAGAAAAAGACACAGGGAGATGGTTGAAGCATCTGAGAGCTGCCAAGGGAGATCCAAGGGGATGCAGAGAGATCCAAGGGGATGCAGAGAGATCCAAAGGGATTCAGAGAGATCCAAGGGGATGCAGAGAGATCCAAGGGGATGCAGAGAGATCCCTGCCACCATTCAAAAGACACAATGGACTTGGAATTGTGGAATCACAGAATGGTTTGGGTTGGAAAGGACCTCAAAGATCATTTAGATCCAACCCCCTGCCATGGACAAGGACATTTTTCACTATCCCAGGTGGCTCCAAGCCCCAATGTCGAACCTGGCCTTGGGCACTGCCAGGGATCCAGGGGCAGCCACAGCTCCCCACCTTCTGAGTAAAGAATTTCTTCCCAATATCCCATCTAACCCTTGCCAACCTGCAGCCTAAAATTCCAGGACTGGCAGCCAGAAGGACCCCAGCACCTTGTGCTGCCAGGGGAATTCCAGTGTGTGGAACATTCAGGGAGTGGATGCAGAGAGGTGTCTTCCATCTTCACCTAAACCTGTGTCCAGGGGCAGCACAACAGGAGAGTAGCACAAGGACACCCCTCATCCCATCTCCTTAACGGTGCTGAGGAGACGGGAACAAAATCTGGGAGCAATCCAACCTGTGGTGCCCAAAAACTCCTGAAGTCACAGGAAACAGGCAGTGGGAGCCTCGTGTGATAAACACAGCAGATAAAGCCCCAGCCACGAGAGGTTATTTCCTTATCAGACATATCGACACCTCCATTCCCACCCCTGCCTGCTGGCAGTGCCACGTGTGAGTCCAGAATCCCAGAATCCCAGAATTCCAGAATCCCTGAGGCTGGAAAAGCCCTCCCAGCCCAGCGAGGCCAAGCTGTGCCCGATGCCCACCTTGTCCCCAGCCCAGAGCACTGAGTGCCACGGCCAGGCCTTCCTTGGACACCTCCAGGGATGGGCACTCCAAACCTCCCTGGGCAGCTCTTGCCAAGGCCTGACCTCCCTTTCCAGGAGGAAATTGCTCCTGGTGTCCAACCCGAGCTTCCCCTGCTTACAGGAAGGAGAGAAGGAAGGAGGGACAGAGGAAAAGCTAAAGCTGTGTATGTGCAGGAGGAAGTCACCCTGAATTTTTTATCCTTTAAAAATGTTCTCTGGGGAAGCTTCTGGGTGCCCAGGGCAGTTTATTTGTTGCCTTATTATGGATTTGGTGTTGGTCCATCAGTAAAAACCGAGGGTGAATGTTCTTCCTGTTGGGTTCAGCCATTTGATGGCTGGACAATTATTCCATTTTCTCATTTGCTGAAATGACCTCATCACCTACTCAGGAACAAATTGTCCCTTCAGTTGTTGTTTTACATGACCCCGGTCAAGTTTTCTTTGTGCCGATGTGAATTTGCTTTATCTAATTCCGAGTTTTCATAAATCCACTGGCAGCTCTTAAGATGAGAACTCTGAGCTTGGTTCTCTCATCTGTCTGGACAAATTGGTTCACTTGTTTACACCCTGTCCTTGGATAAAACCAAATGCTTAATGAAAAATAATCAAAATCTGATACAGTGACAAATGTCTTCTCTTCCTATTTATTTCACATTTTAAAACTTTCTTCTTTCAGGCAACATAATTGACTCGGAGTCCTCACCCTTATCAAAGCTCTTGGCAGAGAATATCTCATGGAACACGCTCAAGTCAGTAAAATAAAGAGTAAATAATGGGTTCAATAATCTGTAAAATAAAACTGTATTTGTAGGATCTTTTAGCTCAAAGAGCATTTAATTCCAACCCCACTGCCACGGGCAGGGACACCTTCCACTGTCCCAGGCTGCTCCAAGCCCCAATGTCCAACCTGGCCTTGGGCACTGCCAGGGATCCAGGGGCAGCCACAGCTGCTCTGGGAAAACCATTCCAGTGCCTCATCACCCTCTGAATACTGAAGGAAGATCCCACAGACCTCCAGAAATGGCATCAGAGCCCTTTTCTCCCCAGTAAATGCAGGAACATCCCTTTAGCAACTCATAGAATCATAGAATGATGCAATGGTTTGGGTTGGAAGGGACCTTAAGGATCATCTCATTCCACCCTCTGCCCTGGGCAAGGAACCTTCCCCTCTCCCAGGTTGCTCCAAACTGCATCCAACCTCACCTTAAACACTTCCAGGGCCATCCACAACTTGCCTGGACGAAGTTCAGGTTTATAAAACAACCACACCTTTCTCAGCTCTCAGGGATGTGTCCATAAGTTCCCACATTCCCAAGTGGAGCAGGAGAAAAGCCTGTCAAAGCCACCAGTGCTGGTTCCAAACAGGCACAACATCTCCACCAGCGAATCCATCTTCATGGATCCTCAGCTCCCAGCACAGCCAAAACACGGACACATCAAAATCCTGCTGTTTTCTCCCTCCTCAGACCTTGGTACGAGCACAGGACTTTTTGTGCCTGGTAAAAATATCCAGGCTTTCATTTACCCTGTCCTGAGAGTCCTAGAAAAGTGCATTTCCCCTTCACTTCAAAGCATCCCCCACTTTCCTGGAGCTGATTTTCTTCCTGCTCCACGGCCTTGCCCGAAATCAAGACGTCGAGCTCAATCATTCTCCAGCTGCAGAAAACAGATTCCATTACCTGCTGGAACTGGGTTAACCCCAGGTATAGGCTGGATTTTTGGGTTGTTTTTTTGGTGTGGTTTTTTTTCCCAGGGCTGGAAATGATCCATTACTGCATAATAAAACGGAAATTGAAAGCAGTTCTCTTTCCCTTTGCTCCTAAAAATTGGTGTTTCAGCTCCGGGGAGGAATTCGTGGGCCCAATCACAAAGGCCGAGTGTGGCTGCTCTCTAATTAAATAGGAGCAGCTCTATTTTCCAGCAGCAGGTACATTCCTTGGAATGAACCTCCACGCTGGGGATCTGAGCAGTTCCAATTAGGGAAGCTCTGCTTTGAGCTCTCCCAAGCCCAAACACACAGCGTGGCATTGTGCCCTCGGCCATTAAACTGGAAATACAACCCCCTTTCTTCGGCGCTTCAAATAAACTCCGGGAGATGCCTTTTCCTGGAAGTTTGAAGTCTCATTCTTCACATCAGGTTGGGCCGAATTGATGATTTCCATGAGCTTTTCGTGGAATTAGCGGAGTGTTGTGCAGCCGTTCTGATTCAACGGTTCCGTGCCCCGTTTCATTGGGTTTAATTGCTGAAGTAATTAAGGGCTCTCTTGGAGCTCCTCTCGCAGGAGACCACGCAGGACACTCTGATTCCTTAAAAACAGCACCCGCTTTTTCCTGAGTCCCGTTCCCTGATATTTCCACTCCGCTGAGGTTATAAATTGCTCCATAAATTTGGAAAGAACTGATCATAATCATGGAGAGAAAATGTAGAAGGAGAGCGTTAAGAAGAGCAAGCCAGACCCTCCTGTACTTGGCCTTCCTTGCCATGCAATATCCCAAATGAATGGCACACGTTAATGACCAGCTAATTAAAATTTAATGGACTTGCCATCGCTACTGTCTGGGCTTTATTTGAGCTCCAGGTAGTGCCTCAATTTTCATTTAATTTGGCTGCCTTGTGGGATGTTTTCCATTCGGTGAAGTGACCTAGAACACGGATTTGCTGCTGTTGCTGATAAAAAATAAGTTGATAAAACCAAAACCACAGGGTTTTCAACTCTTTCCCTCTATTTGTTATTGTTGCTATTCTCGGTTAACTTTTCCCTCCCTCCTTAATTCCTCAAAGTCACCAAAAGTTCTGTGGTCCTTTAGAAGGAGGGGAAATGTCCTTTAAAATCCCCCAAAACAACCCAGTGGGTGCTGCGCGAGCGATTCGACAGGCTCACAAAATATTAACAGGAGTTGCAGTGCTAATTTGATTAACCCCTCATTATCATTATGTATCAATTATCACAGCTCTGCCATTGAAGGCTGATACCAAGCTCTGACAGCAGCAATTCCCCGAGCACAGCTTGTGGTTGCTGAGTGTGATCGGGGCTCAGCACATTCCTGATTTCCGAGAGATGCGAGGTGGCCGAAGCTGCTGGGATCCCTCCTACAGAGATCTGGTAGGAAAAGAAGGATTTAGAGTGGAGTCCCAGTAAAGAATTGCTGCTGCCAGGACCTGGGACTGGATACAAGCAGGAATGAAGATCTGGATGGTTTTCCTTTGTTGGTAGGATGGGCCATCTCTCAGGAAAGCAAATCCCAGAGGACTGACCTCTCCCTCTGACCACCAAGCCAGGGAGGAGCAAAGCTCATCCCCTCTGGCAAGAGAGGGGACACGGGGGTGACACCAGATTCCTCATCAGGGGGCAGCTTGACCCTCCTGCTCCTCAAACTCCTCCATCCTGACACCCAAACAGCTCCAAAAACTTTTTGGCCAGCGATGCCATGACCCTTCTTCCCAACGGATCCGAGGATTGGGTGGGCACTGAGTGCCGGGTCCCTGGAAGTGACGCTCCAAGGGTGGCCTTCAGCTTTTGGGAAGTGTTGGGCGCTGCTGAGGTTTCTTCCTGTGGCCTCTCATCCCTCCCAGAAACTTCATTTTTCACAATTTTAACCCTTGTTTGTTGTTGGTTTTAACCCTTGTCTGTTGTTTGACAGCCCTTGCTTTGAGTTGTCTCCACACGCAGCTGGGAATGAAACCTCCTGCTTCATGTGGGGCTCAGCCAGAGGTTTTCCGGTTGTCTGGAAAATCAGGCTCACTTTTGAATTAAATCTGTGAAATCCACTTTTAGATAAGGTTTAGATAAGCTCCGAGCTCCTTGCATCGTGTCCAACGTGGCTGCATAACTCCAGAGCGCTGGTCCTGCTGGAAGCCTGGGATTTATTTACAGCAGGAAAAGCAACCACGCTGAATGCTAATTAATCATTTACATTAAACCTGGATGATTTTCCAGAGGATTTTAACAGTGCACCACTCCAACATTCTGCTTCCCTTCTATTTTTTTGCCTTCTGGCCTGGCTACAATAAATACAGTTGTTCAAAACGCAGCAAAAGTGAGGTTGTGTCAGTCAGCCTGAGCTGCAGCATCCATAGAAAGATGTTTTCCAGTCATAAACCCAACAGGCATTCATTCATTCCTTGCAAATTCCAGCAAACACTTTAGAGGCCTCTTTGTAATCCATTCAGTGTTTTATTGACCCGGAATCCTCCGGGGAATGCCATAAATCCATATAATGTGTGCTACCATTTGTGTCTGGAACCTGGATTGAACTGGGAATAGGTTTAAAAATCACACAGAAGCTGCCCAGTTCTCTGCGGGTCACAGACATAAAGAGCGGCTCAGATCCATTAATTAATTCTACAAAGGCCTCTCAGTATTGCCACAATTCAATCAACTGCTCAACTTTAAGCGCAGGCTTGGATTTCATTGGCACGAGCAGGGCTTAACCACACATTTAAACTTGAGCACGCGCCCAAAGCATCGTCCTGCTGGCCAGAAAACCAACCTGGATCCCCCTGGGATTGATCCAGCTGGGGATGAGCAGATGGAGCAGCCCTCGGGGGTGTTGGTGGTGAGAGCTGGAGCTGCCCCAGCCCAGAATCTCCCATGCCCTGGGCTGCTCCCACAGTGTGAGCAGCAGGGAAGGGATTGGGATCGTGCCCCTGTGCTCAGGTGAGACCCCACCTGCAGAGCTGCCCCAGCCCTGGGGCCCAGCACAGGGAGGACGTGGAGCTGCTGGAGAGAGTCCAGAGGAGGCAGCAGGATGAGCAGAGGGATGGAGCAGCTCTGCTGGGAGGAAAGGCTGCGAGAGCTGGGATTGTTCAGCCTGGAGAGGAGAAGCTCTGGGGTGAGCTCACTGTGGCCTTGCAGGGCCTGAAGGAGCCCACAGGAACCATGGAGAGAGACAATTTCCAAGGGCTGCAGGGCCAGGAGCCAGGGAATGGCTTCCCAGTGCCAGAGGGCAGGGCTGGGTGGGATCTTGGGCAGGAATTGTTCCCTGGGAGGGTGGGCAGGCCCTGGCCCAGGGTGCCCAGAGCAGCTGTGGCTGCCCCTGGATCCCTGGCAGTGTCCCAGGCCAGGTTGGCCATTGGGGCTTGGAGCAGCCTGGGACAGTGGGAGGTGTCCCTGCCCATGGCAGAGGATTGGAACTCAAGGATCTTTAAGATCTTTTCCGTCCCAAACCATCCTGTGTCTGTTTCTAATTCAGATTATTTAACCATGGATTTCTGTCCCTGGATTTCTGCCCATGGATTTCTGTCTATCCCTGGACAAGTCCCCGCTGCTGGGCTCCAGCTGCCTCCTGAACACACCCTTGTGAGCTGGAACCTCACACACAGAGGTCCCACATGACGGTAAAACCGCTCAGTCATCTTTTCTCAGCCCAAACTCCTCTGCCTGGATCCTTGCCCTGACAAGCACAGGGATCACAGAAATTTGGGAAAGCCACGTTTGTTTCAGGATGGCAGAATATCAACGCTTTTCCGGGCAAAAGCAAACAAAGTTTCTGAGTCTTTGGCACGTTGGTCTGGAGAATGTGCTTTTGACAAAGGAGATGATAATAAAGAAAATAAAACAGCAAAATCCCTCTGTGGGATACTTTTCTCCTGCAGGTAATAATCAGTGATCTCAGGACATTCTCTAAAGGGTTTCCATGCTTTTCCTCAGGAAAACTTAGGAAAACTCCCATTTGTGGCTCTGCATGAAGCAGGATCTCCCTCCCACAGGAGCTGCAGCTAAAACGACATTTGCTGCTCTTTCTGAATTCTTCCCATTTATTCCTGAAAATGCCTCAGGCTCTCCAGGGAGGGAAGCAGCCATCCCCTCCTCCAGCACCTCTTTTCCTTCAGGAAACATCTTCCCAATGACTCGGAGAAGGAATCTGGAGGTCCCAAGATGTGTTAGCTGGAACGGGGTGCAGCAGTGGGATACTCAAGCCCAAAATCTCCTCCTTCAGCCTTTCCATCCCCAGTTTCTTAGGCTTTTCCATGAATTTTTTTATTTTTTCATTACAATGACTCCCAGGAGTGTTAAAATTTCCGCAGAGCACTGCCCGTGACAGGCTTTGGATGCACAACTCCCTCAGGTCTGGAGCGGTGACTTATCCAGGGATAGACAGAAATCCACAGGCAGAAATCCAGGCATGGAATTCACCCTCCTGGGGATTAACAGCAGCAACAAAGGAGAATTTACTCAGAGCTGCTGAGGGGGTAATTCCATGGATTCTGGATCAAATGGGACTTTAACGGTGCCACAGGGGCTGGCAAGGAGCTGCTGAGGGGGTTATTCCATGGATTCTGGATCAAATGGGACGTTAACGGTGCCACAGGAGCTGGCAAGGAGCTGCTGAGGGGGTTATTCCATGGATTCTGGATCAAATGGGACATTAACGGTGCCACAGGAGCTGGCAAGGAGCTGCTGAGGAAACGTCCATGAATTGACCATCTGAATGATCACTGCCTAACACAACATAAATGTCATAAATCACTGCCCCTTAATCTCGAGCAGGAGTGACTGCTCTAAAAGGAGCCTTTTGTTCAAGGCCCGGCGGGTTTGAGATGTGAAGAAAGGACTCGTAAAATAACCAAAAAAAAGGAGAAAAGCCGGGAGAAAATTTCCCTGAAACGAGGGTTTGGCTTTGACCCTCCGAGAGCAGCAGGCTGGTGCAATATCTGGAGGGTTTTGGTTTTTATGGAGCAATAAACCACAGTGAGCTTCGAGCCTGTGGTGTCCCGGAGAAATCATTGGGCCTGGCAATCACACGGCTGGCACCGCGCGCAAACGCGTGGGACAAACAAGCAAAGAAAAGGGGAATTTCTCACACAAGCGGAACCCAATTAACGTCAAGGAAAACTTGTCGGATTTATGGTTCAATTTGTCTCGGGGAAAGTGCAGGACTGACCCTTTCCTGTGCTTTCGGGGTGAGTTCATTAAGAAATTCGCTGGTTAAGTCCGTTTTACGGCCAGGGGCACGTCCACGGTTCTAAATCCGAGTCAAGGGTGGAGGTGGAGTGGCAGAAGGCTGCTAAAAACGCAGAAATTATTGGATCAATCCCTCCAGAGATTCAGGTGATCAACTCAATTGATTGATTGATTGATTCGTGGATTATCTAAATTGATCCAGAACTGAAGAGCACATCTGGAGATCTAAGAGGGGCCAAAGAGGGTCCAAAGCTTTCTGAAGACCACGAAGTGTGATTTGTCTCAGAGTGTGGCCATTTCTTGGGCTACTTTATCAGAGAATTAATTAGGCTGGAAAAGACCTCTGGGATCATCAATCCCAACCTTTCTGTGCTTATTTAAACCACTTGATAGCCCAACATCTCTTTTGGGGTTTTCTGCTGGCAGCCCCTTAAATCCCTGAGTAATTTTGATCCCATGTTTGGACAATCTCATCTAAGACGCAAAATTAATGAACAAAAAAAAATTTCCAGAGGCCACCAGAGGCATGTTTATGGATTTTCTTAAAAATACTTTCCTGCAAAAGTAGTGGATTTTTCACGGAATAAAAAGAAAACCGAAAGATTCGTGGAAAGGAATTTAAAACCACTTTTAATTCTTCACTTCACCCAAAGGGTGCGGAAGGGTCAAAGGGAGCAAATCCCTCAAATAAAACGGATTTGGGTAAATAACTCAGCGTTTCCACATCACTTCCCCTGTTTAACTTTTCCTGCAGGACCGCTGGAATTGCTGGGCATTCTTATTATTGTAACACCCCGGTGGTGGCTGGACTGCTTCACTCAGAGAAGGAGAATTGTTTTCTTTCCGTGCAATTACTGGCACGGGTTATGTTTGATCACTCTTCAAGACTTTCTTCTCTTTTGGAGAAGTCCCTTGTAAAGTTTTATGGACTCTGTTTTAATTGTCCCTGCTTGGTTCTAGGTCGATTGGTTTGATTTATTTCTTTCCAGTTTGGGGTTTTTTTTTTTTGGCTTTTCTTTTTTTTTTTTTCCTTTTAATGGAGGGTTGGTTTCAGGCTCTGATTCTCCCATTTCACACAGTTGCACCTTTACAATTGTTCTGAAGTTGTTCTAAATTGCTGCATTTCGAAGGGGTTGGGTTGGAAAAAAAACTTTAAGATGATTTAATTCCAGCCCCTAACACCTTCCACCATCCCAGGTTGCTCCAAGCCCCAATGTCCAACCTGGCCTTGGGCATTTCCAGGGATCCAGGGGCAGCCACAGCTGCTCTGGGAAATCTTTTCCAGGGTCTCACCACCCTCAAAATAAAAGAAGAAAATAAGGAAAAAATTCAATATCAGATGTGGGTATTTCACAGGAGATTTCCAGTTGGAGGTGCAGAGTTTGGATCCTTCCCCGCTTTACCCCTGTGTGACTTCCCATGAGGATCAGCTTTCCTGGGATGGATCAGCTGAAGAAACAAAGGCCCAGTCCCAAATCTGCTCAAGGTGATGACGAATCTTAGCAAAATATCTGTGACAACCTTCAACAACCTTTTTCTGATCCCCTCAGAGCAGGTGCTTTAGGAAGAGCTCAATTTCCCCCCAGCCTCCCAGGAGGAGGAACCAAAGGAGCCAAAAGTGAAGGAATTTTGAAGCCACGTGTCTTTTTCCTGAAAAATGACTTCATGGAACACCAACTCGTTTCCCCAGGAGGTGAGAGCCAAAGGAATCCTGAATTCCTGCCAAGCTTTAGCCATCCCTTCCCATGAGTTATGTTGCTTGGAGGTCAGGGATGGGGAGCAGTCACAAGGACATGACAGTTTTAAGATGCAGTTAGTTATTCCTGCCGCTTTATTAGGAATAAAATCAGGGAGCTGGATGTCATTAGGAAGGAGAGCATTTCTCTAGATTTGACTGCCAGAACACTCCCGTATAGATCTGGCAAGTTGCAGAGTGTCAGGCTTTGAAAACCTCTTCCATGCAAGCTTTAAGAGTTATTTTTAGAACTTTCTTACCATTTCTGACAGATTTGTGCTTCCTGTTTTTCCTTCAGAGTTGGCTCAGGGCAGCGCCCGGAATCCAAAAGCAGATGGACGTTGTCAGTCCTGTGAGCAGCCCCTGGAATTCGCTGGAACCCCTGGGAGAGCTGCTGGACTCAACCTAAAATCAGCTGCCTTCACACACGGGCCTGAAGCTGCGCTTGTGGAAAAGATTCCACCCCTGGAAGTGCTCAAGGACAGGTTGGATGGGGCTTGGAGCAACCTCGTCTGGCTCTGCTGTGAGGAGAGGCTGGAGAGTTGGGATTTCTCAGCCTGGAGAAGGGAAACTTCGGGGTGACTTCATTGTGGCCTTGCAGGGCCTGAAGGAGCCCACAGGAACCATGGAGAGAGACAATTTCCAAGGGCTGCAGGGCCAGGAGCCAGGGAATGGCTTCCCAGTGCCAGAGGGCAGGGCTGGGTGGGATCTTGGGCAGGAATTGTTCCCTGGGAGGGTGGGCAGGCCCTGGCACAGGGTGCCCAGAGCAGCTGTGGCTGCCCCTGGATCCCTGGCAGTGCCCAAGGCCAGGTTGGACATTGGGGCTTGGAGCAGCCTGGGAGAGTGGAAGGTGTCCCTGCCCATGGCAGGAGGTGGAAGTGGATCTTTAAGGATCAATTCTGTGATGTTCCCTCTTGCAAGCCTCAAACTCTGCCTCTCCATCAGCGCTGTCTCAAAGACCTGGGTGACAACTTTTTGGGACAACATCCATCATCCCGGTGGCCTTGTCCCTGCGAGAAATGAGGCCACCTCAGATCCTCACCCCTGCCTTGATGCACTCACTGAGTGTGGACTTACCAACGAATCTACCACTCGGATCAAAGGCCGACCAAGAGATCCTCGCTGCACTCGTCGAAGGGCAGCAACAGCATCGTGATCACAGCAATGAACTGACAGAGGAGGAGCGGGGAATTAATTCAGGAAACCATCCCATCCCTTGCCTTGTTTGTAGGAACTGGGATCACCGTGCTTGGGTGCTGTGTGTCTGATTTCAGATCCCTGATTTCACCTATTAAATACCAGTGGGAGAACTCAGCAGCCCCACACCCCGCGACTGAGTTGGCTTTGAGTTATAAAACATTTAAAACATTTAAAACACCAGTTCCTTAAAAAAAAAAGGATCATTTAACTTCTTTTTCGCCCTGAGTTAAGCCCTCGGAGGAGGAGAACAGTAACGCTCTGTGGACTGAGGGGAGTTGTTAAACCCAAACTGCGGCTCCCCCAAGCACACTTCAGACAGAGGCCGTAAAACCCTGCCTGATATTGTTTGTTTATTGTGAAATCCCATGAAAAATGGGCTCACCTTTGGGCATTTGGAAAGGTGAGGAAGCCCAAGGTGTGAAAGCTGCTGTCAGAAATCTCATTAAGACGTTATTTACTCCTTCGAAATGAATTTACATTGATCTTTTGAAACTCTTGCTAACCACAAATGCATTAAAACTAAACAGTCTTCATTTACTGGGAAATAAATGTGTCAGCATAACCTTGACTTTTGGCCAATGCTGCTCTGCCTTTTAATTCACGGGAGCTCAGTGCTAAACAGTTTATGGCTTGTTGTGTTAATTTCATTGGGAATGTATTTCCTTCCTGCAGTCGTTTGCAAAATAGTTATCCTGAGAAATATACATTTTTAAAGGACCTCTTTCAAAATTGTGGCGGTGCTGGGAGATATTCACCGAAATTGGTTTTTTTTCTGTGTATTAAATATTGTTTTCAAAAATTTCACCCAAGAGTCAGGTAAAAGATATTGAAATAAATCTGACTTTTCCTCTATTTTGTGTGGAGGTTTGGAGGGTTTTTGGCAATGTCTGCACTCTTTGGCATTTAAATCAGTAACTTAATTTTACATTAAGTGTTCCAGACCACGTTCTAAAAAAGAATTGATTTTTGTTTGATAAATTATAACACACTTAAACCACCACTGTTGGTGCCTGATCCAAAGGCAGAGTTTCCCAGTTCACTTAATCATCCGACTAAATTTTGGTTGCACCAAGAAATCCAAGGCAAATGGGCAAAGAGAAATTCCATGGTGGCCAGTAGGGATTTGTCACTGTCCCCTCTTCCCAAGGATGCTCCATGGGGCCAGCCTGGAGCTGGAGCTGCCCCAGGAACGGAGGGAAGGCCTGGCTGGGCTGAGAGGGGCTGGGCTGAGGGGCACCTGGATGATCCCAAAATTGCAAACAGAGCTCCTTGCTGTGCCTGGGAAAGTCATTCCTTCAATCCCTGACTCTGTTTAGGATATGAGGAAGGGTAGGGGCACCAGGCGGCACAGAGTTGGACAGCTGCAGATCCAAGATTTTCCCCGTGATTGATTTGAATCCCAGAGTGGTTGGGTTGGAAGGGACCTTAAAGCCCACCCAGTGCCACCCCTGCCATGGGCAGGGACACCTCCCACTGTCCCAGGCTGCTCCAAGCCCCAATGTCCAACCTGGCCTGGGACACTGCCAGGGATCCAGGGGCAGCCACAGCTGCTCTGGGCACCCTGGGCCAGGGCCTGCCCACCCTCCCAGGGAACAATTCCTGCCCAAGATCCCACCCAGCCCTGCCCTCTGGCACTGGGAAGCCATTCCCTGGCTCCTGGCCCTGCAGCCCTTGGAAATTGTCTCTCTCCATCTTTCTTGTAGCTCCTTCAAGGTCACCCTGGAGCCTTCTCCAGGCTGAACAATCCCAATTCCCTCACCCTTTCCTCATTTTTAGCTGTGAGGGACAGAAACTCAGCACTTGAGGCCATTCCACAAAAACCTTTCTCTTTTCTGGTCAGGCTGAGGCCCAGCAGAAAGTCTGGAGCAGAGTTCCAAGAAATGTTGGGAAGAGACCTCGTGTTGGGAATTACCAACTCAAAATCTCACAGGAGAAATAAAAGATGGAGCTGGTTTTGCTCTGGTGGAGAGAACTCTTGAAGACACAATAATTCTGTCCCTAGCAAAGCTTTTTTTGCCCCAGCACACAGAAGGAAAGATTCCTGTCAGACACCTTTTCCCAAAAGCAGGAATTTAGGCTGCCAGGAGAAGGTGGAAAACTGCTCGGGTTGAGATGGGCCTGTATGGTTTTGTGGATATTTAAATATCTTCAATCCCTCGGATTCCTCAGTTCCTGCTGCTTTTAACTCAACTTGGAAGCTGTTTCCTAGGTCTGACTGATGTTAAACACATTCCCAAGGCGCCAAAACAAGGTTTTATCAAGATATTTTCCTAATTAATATGTATAAGGAAAATGTCTGTGGAATATTTTCCTGGTACCTCTCTACTAGGGAATACTGACTGTATCTATAGATTTTTTAAAATTTTTTTTCCTCTAGACATTATTCCCAAAATTCCCTTTCCAAACCCAGAAATTACATATTCTGTTATTGTTCATGCTGATTTTTAATCCAGCATTCCCAAAATCCCTCAGAAACTTGGGAATTCCCCCTGTACTGGGAATCACTGACTGTATTCACACCTATGCATTTGTTCTTTCCTCCAGACATTGATCCCAAAATTCCCTTTCCAAACCCAGAAATTCTATATTTGTTTATTGTTCATGCTGATTTCTAATCCAGCATTCCCAAAGTCCCTCAGAAACGTGGGAACTTCCCCTGTACCAGGGAATACTGATTGTATTCCAAGGGATACATTTGCTCTTTCTTCTAGACATCAATGCTGTGATTCCCTTTCCAAACCCAGAAATTCTGTATATTTTTTATTGCTCATACTGATTTCTAATCTGGTATTCCCAAAGTCCCTCAGAAACTTTGGAAATCTCTCTGTGTTATGGAATACTGACTGTATTAAAATGTATATATTATTCTTTCCTATAAAATTTGTGCCGTGTTTCCCTTTCAAAACTCAAAAATTCTATATTTACTTATTGCTAATCCTGATTTCTATTCCAGCATTCCCAAAGTCCCTCAGAAACTTGGGAAATCCCTCTGTACTATGGAATACTGACTGTATTTGAAGATATATATTTGTTCTTTCCTCTAAAATCCATGCCATGATTCCCATTCCAAACTCAGAAACTCTGTATTTGCTTATTTCTAATGTTGATTTCCAATCCAGCATTCCCAAAGTCCCTCAGAAATTTGGGAACTTCCCCTGTACCAGGGAATGCTGATTGTATTCCAAGGGATACATTCACTCTTTCCTCTAGACATTGATCCCAAAATTCCCTTTCCAAGCCCAGAAATTACAGATTCATTTCTTGTTCATGCTGATTTCTATTCCAGCATTCCCAAAATCCCTCAGAAATTTGGGAATTCCCACTGTACTGGGAAACACTGACTGTATTCACACCTATGTATTTGTTCTTTCCTCCAGACATTGATCCCAAAATTCCCTTTCCAAACCCAGAAATTCTATTTCAAATAAATTATTTCAAATAAATATTCGGTTATTGTTCATGCGGATTTCCAATCCAGCATTCCCAAAGTTCCTCAGATACCTGGGAAATCCCCCTGTACTTGGGAATACTGATTGTATTCCAAAGGATACATTTGCTCTTTCCTCTAGACATCATTCCAAAGATTCCCTTTCCAAACCCAGAAATTCTATATTTGCTTATTGCTAGTCCTGATTTCTGCTCCAGCATTCCCAAAGTCCCTCAGAAACTTGGGAATGCAGGTGCAAATCCAAATTGGTGTTGCTTAAGGTCGCGAAGCACAGGGAATTTTAAATTTTATTT
The DNA here is from genome assembly GCA_013398855.1 of Mohoua ochrocephala. NCBI lineage: Eukaryota > Metazoa > Chordata > Aves > Passeriformes > Acanthizidae > Mohoua > Mohoua ochrocephala. The sequence goes on from VZTA01014868.1 coordinate 19,821, forward strand.
TGCCCAATTAAGAGGCACTCGTGGATCATGGACCTGCTGGGAAGCAGAGATGGAAACACTCAGGAAAGTCCAGGGAATCGTTATGGAAATTCTTGGAATTGCTGAAGTGTTTGTATTATTCCAATGCTGCCCCTTCATTCCCGCTGGATAAAAGCACAAGGAATAAACTCTCAGCTTTGGCACCTTCTCAAGTCTGAGAGGAAGAAGATTTCCAGGGAGCAGAAATCATTTTCTTAATATTTGTATCATTTCCTGCTTGGTCCAGATGCTCGTGGCCATTCCTGGACGTGTCCAGAGTGTCCCATGTCCTGCAAAGAGACCTTCCCAGAAAGTCCAGCAAGGAAAGGTTGTTCTGTGACATCTCCAATCACCTGGAATTACAAACATTGGTGAGAGTTTGGTTTGTGGAGTCTGGATTTGCTTCCAAATTACTCCTGGTTACTCTTTTAAAGGTCCGGAGCACGGGGGAAAAGAGCAGCAGGAAGAAAAGCTCAGCCTATCCTATAAATTTGGTTATAAGAAATAAAAAATAATCTAAAATATGAAATTAATATTCTGGATCACGTGTCTACAAAAGAGGAATTCCTTCCTGGAAAGGGTGGTCAGGCTTTGGAAGGGGCTGAAATAATATTAATAATACTAATGATTACAAAGATAATAATAATAATATTAATATAAATAATAATAATAACGCTAATGAGGATGAACATTATGATAATAATAATATTAATATAAATAATACTAATAATGATAATGATGATGATGATGATGATGATGATAATAATAGTAATAAAATGGATGTGGCACTCAGTGCTCTGGGCTGGGTGACAACGTGGGGAACAGTCACAGGTTGGACTCGATGGTCCTGGAGTTCTTTTCCAACCCCTGTGATTCAGTGATAAATCCAATAAAATAAAATATTAAAATGTAATAAATATAACAAATATAAAAGAGCGTATTAAAATAATATCAGTAGATATATAGATAATAGATAATCTACAAATAATACATCATTTATAAATTATATATAACAATATTAAAATATAATCAAACAGCAATATTGACCTTTTCCTAGCTCTGTGTCAGAGCTTTTCCTTTCCCTCCATTCCCATTCCCATTCCCATTCCCATTCCCGTTCCCATTCCCGTTCCCATTCCCATTCCCATCCCATTTCCCATCCCAGCTCTGCTTTGATAACCCCAAGTCACAGAAAGTGCCCCACAGCTGTCAGAAAAGTGCTAAAAACCCTCCCTCGTTAGCAGCCAGCATTCAATTAAGAGAATAAATAGTGACCTCGGGGTTGATTGGAACTGGCTTTGCTTCCCACATTCCCACAATTTCAGAGGGAAGGAGCGGAGGAAATGTGGGGTGGGGAAGGCTCCCATGTTCCCTGCTAATGGCAGAGAGGTTTCATCTCCTCTGCCCTGAGCTGATCTAACCCAAAGTGGTTTAGTGGCGATTTATGACTCGCATTAGGACTGGATCTCATTAAAAATTAACGTGTGGCGAAGGGAGAATGCACAACAAGTGATCAGCTCGGTGATTTATCCCTCAGAATCCGCTCCAACGGCCGCTCCCGTCCCGCCTCTGGATGCTCCGAGATGGAATTCACCCGGAACGTCCCAGGTGAGGCAGCGCCGTGGTCGCATCCAGCTGCTCGCCGGGAGGATTTGGGGGATTTTTTGGAGATCTGAGTGGTTTCTCCCCAAATGTGAATAATTTATTACCCATGTTCTCAGCATTGATTAGCGTCCTTTGGTCCCACGATGTCTTTGGGATAATGCTTCATTCCCTCCGTGTGAAAACTCCGGGAACCAGCTGTTGCCCAGCCTAATGGAAAAATCCTTTCCCGTTTTATCAGGTGGATGAAATGATGGATATCGTGGAGAAATAATCAGATTTTCCCCCTCTCAGGTGTGCACAGCATTAACCAGAAAGGAGCAGTCGGGAGTGGAGTTAACATTCCAAAGGGAATCCGTGCATTCCCTACTTGAGCTCTGGGAAGATGCTCTCCCTGAGCATCACCTTGCCAGGATCATTCCTTGGGACAAAACTCCCCCAGCCTGCAGGCAAAAAAAACATCCCCAGTGCCCCATTCCGACCTCTCCGCAGGGAAATCCCACTTGGATCCATCCATGGCACTCTTCCCATCATCGGGATCGTTAAATGACTCCCCAGCACTCCATAAATTAATAGGGAAAGGTAGGGAACAGAAGCTGGAGGGCAATAAAGAGGGGTGGGAGAAGTGGGAATTGAACCCCGGATCCCACAAGTGTTGTCCCTTTCCAGGGGCTCCAGCTTGGACGAGTTCTACATTCCTGAAAATTCCATCTATCAAACAAATCTAGAAATCCACGTGGAATTTTGAAAGTCGTTTTAATAATATGCAAATGAGAGGAACAGTTCCTCCTTTTTCCTGATTTTTTTTTTATGCAGATGGGCCAAATTTGTCCTCTTTCCTGAAGTTTTTGGTGTCAATTGGCACAAATTCCTCCTCTTT
>VZTA01014875.1:101-25611 GCA_013398855.1 Mohoua ochrocephala
TCCCTGTGCCCAGCCCGGGTCCCTGTGCCCAGCCCGGGTCCCTGTGCCCACCCCGGGTCCATGTGCCCAGCCCAGTCCCTGTGCCCAGCCCGGCCCCGGGAGGGAGGAGCAGCTCCCGGTGCCTCTGGCCTGGCCTGTCCTGCCCACCACTGCCTGCCTTTGTTTGGGGACTGCAGAGAGTTCGCCACAGGGACAGGCAGAGGCAGCGAAAGGAAAGTTCATGAAGTTTATGGGGTGGGTCAGGTTTACCCGGGAGTTTATGAAGCGCTGCCTGGAGAGCAAAGAGCGAATGGACAGCATCTCCTCCAGATCAGGACTGTGCCCAGGGAGCCCTGGAAAGAATCACCCAAGTGCCTCAGTCATGCTCTGATCTACAGACGAGGGTGGGGAGGCCCTGGCACAGGGTGCCCAGAGCAGCTGTGGCTGCCCCTGGATCCCTGGCAGTGTCCAAGGCCAGGCTGGCTGGGACTTGGAGCAGCCTGGGACAGTGGAAGGTGTCCCTGCCCATGGCAGGGGTGGCACTGGATGATCCTTAAGGTCCCTTCCAGCCCAAAGCACTCTGGAATTCTGTGATGTTATCTTCTTGTTATCTCCTTGCCAGGCCAGCACCAGGGCTGCAGCTGGAGCAGTTTTTGCCCTCTCACAAAAGCCACCTCCACCCAAGCCTGCACAGCTCTGCCCTGGTGATCCAGGGGACTCCTTGGGCACAGCCCTGGGCACTGCTTATTGTTTGGCTTCCCTTTATCTGCAGATCTCAAAGCATTTTGTAAATGTTAAACCTCGAAGCCTCTCCAGGGAACAAAACTCTTTCTGCTATTGTACAGATGGAGAGACTTGCCCAAAAATGAGGGCAAAGCCAGGGAGGCAGCAGGGCCCAGAGCTGAGCCAGCTCAGCTTTCCATTGGCACAAAGTGCAGCGACACAGATCATCCCTGGAGGACCTGCGTGGGCAAACAGCTCCTGGGAGAAGCACTCGCTCTCCAGGTGGGAAAGCCTGGCATGCTGGAGCACCCAAAAATTTATTTACAACTGGTGCTCTAAACCACAACGTCTCACCCATCTTTCAGTTTTCTTCTTTGGGTAGGGAAAAAACCCAACTCAGTTCTACAGTTTCAATTTTTTAGAAAATTATTTAAAGAAAACAGAACAAAAAACCACAATGATTTTAAAAATACAAAGCAAGCTGGGGGAGAAGGGCTCTTCTCTATTTCTGAGCTGACCCAGGAGGGCTGGGCAGGGCAGGGAGCTGGGGGAGATGCTCCTGCCTGGCTCTCAGCTCCTGCTGACTGTGGGGATTGTGGGGAGCTCCCCATCTTTTCACTCAGTTTTATTTCCCATGCACTTCAATTTAAAGGGACCTGAGGACCAGCAGGAACTGGGAATTCAGTGCCACCCAGCAGGGCTTTGCCCAGTGCCCCAGGGACCTGCTGCAGTGAGCCAGATGGGATGGAACTGCACCAGGACATCGCTCACTGCCTGCAGGCCCCAGCTAAGGGACAAAGCCCCAATAACTCAGGGTCTGGGATGGGAAGGAGCCAGCACAAGTGTGCCCTGGCAGCTGGAAAACCTCACAGGAATGAGGACAAGCAGCAGCAGGAGCAGCCCAGCAGAGGCATCCCCTGGGATGCACAAACCTGCCCTGCTCAGGCTGTGAAGGTGCTGGGAGCAGCTCTCACGGGAAGCAAGCGAAGTGCCCGGCCTAAGGAACCTCCAGTTTTGACTACAACAAGCAACCAAAGAGAATCCCAGAAGTTTGCTGTGAACCCATGACTCCAGACATCACTCCCCTGAGATGCCTCAATTCCCAGACCCTTCTCAGAGCATCATCTCTGCCCCAAGCCCAGGCTCTGAGGTGACAGACACTGCTCCAGGTTCTGGCCCACGCCTGGTGCTCTGCACCGCAGGAAACCTGGAAGAGCAAAACTGGCTATGAAGAAGGCATGGAAGGACAGGACACAGGGAATGGCTTCCCACTGCCAGAGGGCAGGCTGGATGGGATCTTGGGCAGGAATTGTTCCCTGGGAGGGTGGGGAGGCCCTGGCACAGGGTGCTCAGAGCAGCTGTGGCTGCCCCTGGATCCCTGGAAGTGTCCAAGGCCAGGCTGGACAGGGCTTGGAGCAGCCTGGGATAGCAGGAGTGGAACTGGATGAGCTTTGAGGTCCCTTTCAGCCCAAACCAGTCTGGGATTCTGTGAAGAGCATGTAAAAACCTCACAGGACAGAATTCAGGACTCATTTTCCACTCCAAGCCGCTCACATCCAAGTGGTGCTTCCAGCATGACAGAACTCCACTTGGATCAACCTCACGCTTCCCTGCGGAGCCAGGCAGTTCCTGGAAAGTCAGCGCAGGGACAGCAGCACCTCAGTGCCACGAGCCCTGGAAAGGGGGAGCACCACAACTGCCAGCCCCTTCCACGGCTCCCCTGCCGCTCGGGGAGGAGCCGGAGCCGGAGGGGACACGAGGCAGCTCCTGGTGACCGATGGGGAGAGGCCTTGGGCACCTCGGCCAGAAACAGCAGCTTAACATTCAACAGCCCCGGGTTTTGAGTTCTGAACTAATGGAAACCGAGAGCACCTGAGCAGGGGCTCTGCTGCCCACAAGGCAGCCCAGGCTCCTTCCCCTTCAGCTGTTTCGCCCCCCGGTCGCTTCTGCAGCCGCCCCAGCCTCAGGCTGCTCGTTACATCAGGGCCAGGCAGCAAAGGAAACACAGCTGGGACGGGCACCACTGAGGCTCCACACTCGGCCAAAAGGGAACTGGACTCAGCCAAACCCCAGCCAGGAGTCTCAGGCGTGAAGGTCAAGCAAGAAGGTGCAAAGTGGAGCTGTTTGGATGAGGAGAAGCTGTGGAAAGCAGCCTTGGGGTGCTGGGGGAAGCTCCCCAAGGAAGCTCAACCTGCAGGTCCCCCCCAAGGGTTCAGATGGGCTCAGTTGGCCAAACCCACCCTGCCCCTTCTCTCCATCCTGCACCTTCACTCCCCGCTGATTTCTTAATTAATTAATTAAAGTGGCGATGGCTGCTAGGCTTCACGATACCAACAGTGAATCAACAGCAGGTGGGTGGGCAAAGAGAAGGGGGACAAGAACCAGGAGAACTCCAGGGTTTGGGGCCAACACTGCCCAGATGGGACCACAGCCATCGGGAGAGCAGCCACACACCCAGCACAGGAGCTCAGGACCCTCTCCTTCCGCGCCCACCAGTGCCACGTCCCCAGGACAGGAGCTCAGGACCCTCTCCTTCCGCGCCCACCAGTGCCATGTCCGAGGGCTGGCTGTGCCAGAATGGAAATGGCTTTTGCTCCACGCATCCCTGGGCTCAGGTGACACCTTTGGATTGTCCCAAGTGACCCTTCAGAGAGGCAGAGACACCAAGGCTGACCCAGAGCTCGACGGTGCAATCCCAGACCAGACCAACCCTGCTCCTGGGATGCACCTCCCATCCCAAAGCATCCCCAGGGTGCAGAGGTGAGAGTCCTCCCATTAATGGCCCTGCCAGAGCCTCCTGCCTCAGGCCCCAGCACCTGCGAGGCCAGAGAGCCCCTTGTGCCAGGGAAGGTGCCCCAGCCCCCCGGGGCACAGCCCCCAGCCTTTCCTGGGAGAGATTTTAGAGTTAAAGCAACACCGGTAGTGGGATTGTCAGCAGCACAAATGCACAATCAGGAGGGGAAGATGTGGGGGGAAAGCATCCAACTGGCGAATATAATACTTGGAAGGAAAAGCAGATTTTTAAAAAAATAAAAAATGAGGGGGTGGTAAAAAAAAAAAAAATCTCAGGAAGTCATCTAGTCATTCCTGCTCTTTGCAGAAACAATAGACTCGGGATGCTGGCTAAGTTATAAATAATCCCGCTGGCTACACAACACAAATCCAAGACAGGAGCAGGGTAACTATCAGCTCCATGGAAAGTGAGTCACTACCTTCTTACAGCATTCCCAAAAAGGGAAAACACCACGGCCCCACTCCTGCTCTGCTCCACCGGCCAGGACCCCATCCCGGGGGGGCAGGAGCAGCTCGGTGACACAACGTGGCTCTGAGGCACGGACACCCCGGGCCACAGCGAGCTCCAGCAGCGGCGGGGCTGATCCCAGGGCAAAGCAGGACCCACAGGCTGACACTCACAGAATCACAGAATCCTGAAATACCCTCAGCTGGAAGGGACCCTCAGGGATCATCCAGTCCAACTCCTGGCCCTGCACAGACACCCCAACACTCCCACCCTGGGCATCCCTGGCAGCGGTGGCCAAACGCTCCTGGAGCTCTGGCAGCCTCGGGGCCGGGAGCATTCCCTGGGGAGCCTGGGCAGTGCCCCAGCAGCCTCGGGGGGAAGAACCTTTCCCTGAGCTCCATGCCAAGGCCTGACCCAGCTCCAGCCGTTCCCTGGGCTCCTGTCCCTGGCCCAGAGCAGAGCTCAGCCCCTGCCCCTCCGCCTCCCCCCGGGAGGAGCTGCAGCCCCCGAGGAGCCTCCCCTCGCTCTCCTCTGCTCCGGCTGAACGAGCCCAGTGCCCTCGGCCGCTCCTCAGCCCCTTCCCCAGCTCCGTGTCCCTCCTTTGGACACTCCCCAACAGCTCTGGATCCCTCTCATACTGCAGACACTGCGGGACCAGTGGCAAGAAAGCTCAAATTGGGGAAAATAATGGGAAGCCACCAACTCCACAACATCCTTCTCTTTTTAGAGAGGAAGTTGCCATTGTGAGATGCTTTGGCTGAGCTGTTTTCCAGATCCCTCCTCTGAACCTGAGAGCAAGCACAGAGATGAGCAAAGCCAATGTGTCTCAAGATGCTGGTGAGACTGCCCCAGGCAGGGTGGGTGTGCCAGGGCCTCTGCCCCAAACACAGCCCAGCAGAAGGGACACGGCCCCTCTGGCCCGGCAGCTCGCAGGGCAAAGGGAAGATGCATCTTTTTGGGCACCCAGAACATCTTTGTGGCTTCTCTGTGTTTGTGGCTGACCAGGACAGGGAGCACAAAGTGCAGCGCCCAGGGCCGGGGTGTCCCTGCACGGCCACAGCCCCAAAAGATCAGAACATGGAATCATGGAATGGTCTGGGTGGGAAGGGACCTCAAAGGCCACCTCATTCCACCCCCTGCCACGTGTAGGGACACCTTCCACTATTCCAGGCTGTTCCAAGCCCTGTCTAACCTGGCCTTGGGCACTTCCAGGGATGGAGAGTCCCCAACCTCTCTGAGTAACTGATAAAGGGGAAGAACTTCCCAACTGGAGACTTGGAAGTGACATAAGTTCTCCTTTTAAAAAAAACAAAACCAAAAAACAAAACAAAACAAAAAAGCTTCCTGACTTGTTATTCCATTACCCAAATCTGGAAATGTAATCATATTAGTTCAGCTGCATTAACACAACAAAAAACCCCAACAAAAACTGTCTTAAAGATTGAATTGATCTCCAAGGAGTGAAGAGAAAGGAGAACAAAAGTCAGAAACCCGGAGCAAGCAGCTCCCCCTGTGAGCACCACGGCCAGCCCGGCACCCAAGCCACTCTGACGACAGATTCACAGAGGATGTGAAATAATCAGGATGTGAAGTGATTTTTAAGAGCTTTTTTTGCCAGGTAGGTGAGGTAAAAGGTCAAAAAGAGCCACGTGAGCTCACCCAGCTCAGCAACGTAATGCTGAGCTTGTCACAGAGCTTAACTCGGCTTCAACACCCCTCAGACAAGGGGAAAAGCCCAGCCTCGAGCCATGTGGGAAGTCCAGGCAGCTCTGAGGGACTGTGGGGATGTGCAGTGTGGGCTCAGCAATCCCAAAACCTTCAGCAGCCCAGGCAGCAGCAAAGCCTCTGCTCCTGTTCCTGGGGGCACTGCCCAGACCATGGCCCTGGGTGGGAAGGGGCCTGGAGCAGCCACTGCTCCAGCTGAAGTGAAAATCCAAAAAAGCCTCAATCCCCAGCCCGGGAGCTGCAGCCGGGGCCCTTTCAGGGGACACCGGGAGCAACGTGAGGGGCTCCTGCACAAACCCACCCGATGGGCTGGGAAATGTGGTGAATCCCACACGGGTGTGGGCTGGAAGGGACCTCAAAGCCCATCTAGTGCCACCCCTGCCATGGGCAGGGACACCTCCCACTGTCCCAGGCTGCTCCAAGCCCCGTCCAGCCTGGCCTTGGGCACTGCCAGGGATCCAGGGGCAGCCACAGCTGCTCTGGGCACCCTGTGCCAGGGCCTCCCCACCCTCCCAGGGAACAATTCCTGCCCAAGATCCCCCCCAGCCCTGCCCTCTGGCAGTGGGAAGCCATTCCCTGGGTCCTGGGCCTCCAGGCCTTGTCCCCAGTCCCTCTCCAGCTCTCCTGGAGCCCCTTTAGGCCCTGCAAGGGGCTCTGAGCTCTCCCTGGAGCCTTCTCTTCTCCAGGTGAGCACCCCCAGCTCTCCCAGCCTGGCTCCAGAGCAGAGGGGCTCCAGCCCTGGGAGCATCTCCGTGGCCTCCTCTGGACTGGCTCCAGCAGCTCCACGTCCTCCTGCTGTTGTTCCCCAGGGCTGGGGGCAGCTCTGCAGGTGGGGTCTGAGCTGAGTGGGGCAGAGGGGCAGAATCCCCCCTCCCCTGCTGCCCATGCTGGGGGCTCAGCCCAGGGCACAGCCCAGGAGTGGAGCTGCCACCAAAAATGAGTTGCTAAGAGTAAATCTAATCCCTGTCCCTTGTGGGGCCGGAGCTCCTGCACCTCACAGGCCTTGGAATGCCCACCCAGCCACCCAAACCCAGTTTGGGACAAAGGTGTGAACACTTTGAACCAGGGAACAAGAAATGAAGGAACCCTGCTTTAAAATTTTTTCTTCCAAAAGGAAAAAAAACCCACCCCAACCAACCAACCAACCAACCAACCATATGTGATGGGGAGGCACATCCACCTTCCCACAGCTTCTTGGGCCATTCATCATTTGGATAAAATCCAGTTTCACATTGAAATTCAGCTGGACTTTCAAATGCAAATCCGAGGAGAAGAGCAACATATGGTAGAGGTTAGTGCGTATTTTTCCTAATTAGACGGCAAACTGCTGCTTTGTATAACAATGTTAACGGGGCAGGAGGAGCCTTTGCAAGGGAGACCACAGCACTGCAGAATAAAATGTCCCAGAAAGCAGCAGGGGCCCAGGCCACCCCCGCTCTCTCAGGAAAGGTCACGCACTCAGGATGGGTTTTGTCACTCACCAAAAGTGAGATTTGTCCCCCCCAGCTTGGGCAGGACAAGGCAGAGAGGTAAGAGAGGGGATTGGCAGCAGCGGTGACCCCAAGGCCTGTCCTGAAGGACTTTGGCTTCTTCCAGGTCAGGTTGTCCCCTGGGGCAGCCCTCACACACCTTTTGGAGGGGGAAACCCTTACGGATTCCTCACCCCAGGGGCCGGGGATGACGGAGGATGAGCAGAAGATGCTTCAGAACTCCTGACAAGGGGAGGAACAGCTCTGCTTCAAGTAGTGCCCAGCAGCCACCACCGCCAAACCTGCTGCCAGCAGTCCCCAGGGGAGGCAGGTGCCACCACCAGAGGTGACCCCAGAGCTTGCTGGCCACATCCAGTGCCCTCAGACAGGACATGGGGAGCATCACCCACTTTCCTGGCAGGTTATTCCCAGCTAGGACAAGTCAAGGTTTAGAGATGACTGTGCCTTGCCCTGCTTGCTCCGAAAAAAGCCACCTGCCCATGTCCCTTTGTGCTGGAGGCTGCCCTCCCTTCCAGCCCTGCCCCCAGAGGCTCCCATACGAAGCTCATTTATTTATTTTCAGTCCCTGTCTAACCAGGCAAACTCCCCTGCTAGAAAAAGCTTATGCCACATTAACTTCACCTCCTTCTTACTCGTGACGCAATCCCCAGCTAAATTTAGAGGAAGACGTTGCCTGAGGTCACTTTGGAGGTGGGGATGTGCTTCCCAGGGTTCACAGGCAGATGGACAATGTTTTTTAGATTTTTCTCCCTGCTGGTTTTGGAGCTGGGCTACCTGGCGAGTTAATTGAAAAATTCAGGATTAAAAAATGAGGGCAGATGTCCTGGACTGCCTCTTTCCCTTCTTTACTGAGGCACTGGAGGCAACTTCCCTCCAGAAACATTAATCAGGGCAGGGAGAAGAGCATCCAAAAGGCCACTGCAGAAACTCTCAGAAGCCGAACCAAGCAATCTCCCCTCACGGCTCAGATTTTCCCTTTCTGGTGTTTGTTCAGATGTACTTCCAGAGACACACACACCAGGATCTCTGCAACCAACTGGCAAAACTCCCGTCCCCCACCCTCCCCCAAACCCGAGGCAAACCCCTGTTAGGGTGGCAGGGACAGAACGGCCCCAGTGAGGACGCACCTGGGGACCCTGCACCAGCCTGAATCTTGCCCAGGAGTTGGATCCTCGGGCAGAAAAACCCCAGATAGTGACAAACCTGTGGGCACAATGACATCCTTGGGCACTGCTTTGCTGGGATGGGGGGGTTGGCCCGGCCCCCGCTCCCTGGGGAGCATTGGGGGGGTTCTGTCCCCTGTCTGTCCCCCTGAAGGGGCTCTCTGCTGTCACACAGCCCCGTTCGGGGGCCACGAGAGCTCCGTGCCTGCCTTGCCTCAGGTGATCCCCAATCCTCAGCCGTGCTCCCAGGTCCCTGTGCAATTACACATTCAGCACCACGATGTACTTCAAACTGTATTTCATGCCTCATTTGGCAACAAAATTAATTAAACTCTAAGTCACCACTGAAGGAGTGCAGCACCTCTTCCCTCCGTGGGTGTATAACTCAATTTGTTTTAAGCTAATGTGCTCATCAAGGCTTGCCAAGTATTTGGGGACCTCCTGGCAGAGGGGGCTCTGAAGTGTGCCCGGGGTGGGCTCTGCTTGGAGGGGAGTGGGCACCGCCTGTCCCAGCACAGGGCAGCCTCTGGAACAGCTCTGATTTCCTAAAACACAATCCCTCCTCCATCAGCACCAACACATCACCCAGGGCTCTGTGGGTCTGGGAGCTGCCCACTAGCTGGAAATCACAGAACCCTGGAACATCCTGAGTGGGAAGGGACCCTCAGGGATCATCAGTCCAGCCCCTGGCCCTGCACAGACACNTGTCCCTGCCCCAGAGCAGAGCTCAGCCCCTGCCCCTCCGCCTCCCCTCGGGAGGAGCTGCAGCCCCCGAGGAGCCTCCCCTCAGGAGGAGGGGCACCAAGAGCATCACTGCCCATCCTGGCTTCCCAAGCTGATCAGGTTGAGGTCCCTGCACGAACCCAGCTGGGCTGGTGGCTTGGGGACCTGCCAGGGAAACCCCAGCACCCGGTCCTGACACTGCCCAGCTCCCTTGTCCTGGGCACACAGGAACTGGGGGGTGACTCAGAGCCCCTGTTCCCAGCTGTTTGGAGGGGCTGGGGGAGGGTAGGATATCCCAGCCCACAGAGATGGGAATCCAACAGGCAGCTAGAACCATGGAATGATCAGAGTTGGAAGGGACCTTAAAGCTCATTCCCACCCCCTGCCATGGGCAGGGACACCTTCCACTGTNCAGAGTTGGAAGGGACCTTAAAGCTCATTCCCACCCCTGCCATGGGCAGGGACACCTTCCACTGTCCCAGGCTGCTCCAAGCCCCGTCCAGCCTGGCCTTGGGCACTGCCAGGGATCCAGGGGCAGCCACAGCTGCTCTGGGCACCCTGTGCCAGGGCCTCCCCACCCTCCCAGGGAACAATTCCTGCCCAAGATCCCATCCAGCCCTGCCCTCTGGCACTGGGAAGCCATTCCCTGGGTCCTGTCCCTCCAGGCCTTGTCCCCAGGCCCTCTCCAGCTCTCCTGGAGCCCCTTTAGGCCCTGCAAGGGGCTCTGAGCTCTCCCTGGAGCCTTCTCTTCTCCAGGTGAGCACTCCCAGCTCTCCCAGCCTGGCTCCAGAGCAGAGGGGCTCCAGCCCTTGGAGCAGCTCCGTGGCCTCCTCTGGACTTGTTCCTGACGTGGATAAACTTTCTGACATCTCTGAGACAGCTCTATTGGCCCTACATCCACCACTGGCTCCCCCTCAGCTCCCTCCCTGCCCACGATGGAAATGGCACTGGGGGAACCCCTCCGTCCTGTCCCTGCAGCGGGGAGCCCAGGCTGGGCAGGGCTGAAGAGAATCCTCAGCAGGCCCCCAAGACATCAGAAACAACAGTGAGGTGTTTACAGCGTCCTTCAGCTGTGCGGTCATTGGGGATGTAGGGCCAGGTGAGAGACGAGGCCCTCCAGAGTAACAGAACAGCACTTTGATTAAATCCACCCCCTTCAGACACCCGTTTGTTGTCTGAAATCACGACCAGTACTGCTCATGACTGCGGCCTGAGGGTCACTGCACACCACCACTAACAGCGGAGATGCACCAGGCCTGGTGCTGCCCACACGTGGGACACGTGCTGCAGCAGGGCACCCCACAGGGCATGAGGAATTGCAAATTAGCAGCAGCGAGGTCCAGCAGCAGCACTTGCCAGACCTGCTGGGCCCCTTCCAAAGCCATCTCTCCCCTTTGGAAAGGGCACAACAAGCGTGGAGGCCTCGAGCTGGGAGGCTGAGCCAACATGTGCTGCTCGGGCAGCCCTGGTTGGGGCAGGACTGGAGGTGAGCTCAGGCACAGCTGCTGCATCCAGCACCAAACCCCCGAGTCCTGCCTCACAGAGACCATCCCAGAGCCTGGAATGGAGATGAGAGCCCTGAGGAACAGGGCAGTGACAGGGGGAATTCACAGAACCCCAGACTGGTTTGGATTAGAAAAAACCTTAAAGCCCATCCAGTGCCACCCCTGCCATGGGCAGGGACACCTCCCACTGTCCCAGGCTGCTCCAAGCCCCGGCCAGCCTGGCCTTGGGCACTGCCAGGGATTCAGGGGCAGCCACAGCTGCTGTGGGCACCCTGTGCCAGGGCCTCCCCACCCTCCCAGGGCAGAATTTCTTCCCAATATCGAAGCTGAACTGACTCTCTTTGCTCACTGATGGCTGCCCAGCAGCTCCTCTCACTACAGATGAGGCAGTGCTGGAGCCATTCCCCGTCCTTGTGACACACGAGGGGCACAGCGAGCCCAGCTTCCCCTCAGCCCCACTGATCCCACCAGAGCCCCTCGAGCAGGCACGGCCTCGCTGGTGTGGAATTGCCTCATCCAGGGACAGAAAGGGCTCTGCTGGGAAGAGAGAGCCCCGCTCTGCTCCAGCAATTCTGGCAAAGTCAGAACTGTGCTTAAACAAGGTCTGTGGCGAATTGGCAGTTTCTAAACAAAAGCTGTCACTTATCTCAGTACAGCTTTGGCTCTGGCACCCCCAGCATTCTCTGTTCTCCTTCCTAGTTCAAAATCTCAAATCCAGTCAGGAGGATTCTTCTCCAGGGTGGGAGATGAACAAAAAACCCCCAAAAGAACCCCCCAAAACCTTCCCTTGAAAACATGCACCCTTCACCCCCCAAGTTAAACACACACCGAGACAGGCACTGGGTTACATTTGCCTCTCCCCAGCTGCTAACAGGGGCCCTGAGCCGCTGCCAGAGCATCCCCACAGCACTGTCACCATGTCCCTGCTCTTCCCAGACTCGCTCCTCGTGTGTCCATTAGAAACCAGCTGTGCCTCTGGCAGGACAGGACACCCTCGCTCCCAGCAGGGAAATAAAATTCAAGGGGAAAAAACTCATTGCAAGAAAGAGAGAGCCCTTCATATTTCAAGACCAAGTTGGATGGGGCTTGGAGCAGCCTGGGATAGTGGAAGGTGCCCTGCCCATGGCAGGAGGTGGGATGGAATGGGCCCAAACCATTCTGGGATTCTGTTTCAACCTCTCTGCAAAGGCACAGGAGAAACATCTGCGCAGGTTGGGAAGCCCTGGGAGCAGGAACAGGCACCCCAGGACACGAGGATCGGGGATGGGGTGTGATCCTGGATTAAGGGACACAGGTGTGAAGACCTTCCCCTGCCATTTGTTCCCCCAAACACGTTATTTCCTGCACTCCCTGCCCCCAGCTTTCGGGCCCTCCAAACCTTTTCTTCCAGACCCTGCTTTCCATGTCCTGGTAAATGAGATGCAGCCCATGGGAAGCACAGGGAGCAGAATGGGGAGGGGAAGGAGAACAGGAGCTTCCCAAGGGCAAAGACAGAAGCAAAGCAGAAAGCCTGACCAGCACGGAGGAGATGAACCTCAGTGAGAGTGTCCAGGCTGTGCTACCAGCAAAGTGGGGCCTGCAGCACCCGGGTGAGTCCCTGCCACACCTGGAGCATCCTCCTGCATCCCGAGCAGGCTCTGCAGCAGCAGCAGCAATGGAGAGGCTCCGTGGCTGTGGAGAGCAGGGGGGGCAGGGACTGTGCCTGGAGACAATGAGGCCACACGGCTTTGCAAGCTGGGCCTGGCCATGGCAAGGCTCTTCCACGGAATCCCAGAATGGTTTTCGGGTTGGAAGAGACCTTAAAGCTCATCTTCTAAACACCTGCCATGGGCAGGGACACCTCCCACTGTCCCAGGTCACTCCAAGCCCCGTCCAGCCCAAACTTGGGCACTGCCAGGGATCCAGGGGCAGCCACAGCTGCTCTGGGCACCCTGTGCCAGGGCCTCTCCACCCTCCCAGGGAACAATTCCTGCCCAATATCCCATCCAGCCCTGCCCTCTGGCAGTGGGAAGCCATTCCCTGGGTCCTGTCCCTCCATGCCTTGTCCCCAGTCCCTCTCCAGCTCTCCTGGAGCCCCTTTAGGCCCTGCAAGGGGCTCTGAGCTCTCCCTGGAGCCTTCTCCTCTCCAGGTGAACCCCCCCAGCTCCCCTTTGATTTCCTTTGATTATGGCTAAACAGCAACATTGACTTTGAAGCAAACGGTCACACCAATGGGCTGGCAAGCAAATTCCTCTGCTTTGCCTTTTTCTGTTGTGGTGGCTCTGTGTTTGCCGTGTTTGGTGACAGTTTGCACGGGAACGCCGCAAACACACAGAGCCCGGATCCCAAACTCGAACGGCAAGTGCCAGTTCTAAATATCAAGCCCCATATTGCACACCTCATGTCTGCCTTTCATCATCCATCAAAATAGCAAGCGGAGCCCAGCACTCCCACTTCAGCATAAGCAAAACATGTGGGAACTCGAGGCAGTTCGTAGGAAAACGTGATACAGCCTTGCTAATAAAAGCTCCTGCTTTCCTCACTATGGAAAACAGTTGCAAATGGGTTTCTGCAGCCTGGGACTCGACTGCTGACAGCGCGGCGACACAAACGCTGCGCTCGGCTCTTCCCAGCCCTGCTGCCGTGGTGTCCCTGCAAACCACCCGGCTCCAGGGGCACAGGGGAGCCCAGCGCCATCCTGCTGCACCAGACCCTGCCCGTCCTGCTCGGAGCTTACCAGCACAGGGCTGTCTGCACACTCGAAATAATTAAACCTTCAGACGGCTCCCTCATAGCACCAATTAAAGAGACAACCCCAGCTTGCAGAGAATTTATGACTCTCAGTGCTGTTGCCACAGGTATCCAAGTTTGTGCGTTGTTTAAAGCGGGTTTCAAAGGGGATCCGGGCTCGCCTCCCTCCAGGGAGAATCCGTTTGCTTTGTTCACCAGACTATAACTTAAAATTTGTTACATGCACCAGCTTGTAACCCTTTGAAAAACTCCCTGCTTCACCAGCTTCAAATGGACTTGATGAACTTCCCCCGATCAAGCAATTCCCTCGCAGGGAGCCTCAGCTCACGAGCAAGGAAGCCCACACCGAATTTTGGGGGTGGGAATCACAGCACGGGCCAGGAGGGGACTCGCCCTTCCCAACCCAGCCGAGAGCCCAAGCAAAGAGCCCAACCCACTCTGGCACAAAGCATGAAGGAAAAGGCACTTAGTGCTGAATTCGCTTATTTAAAAAGAGAGAAAAAGAAAAAAACATTCAGAGCAGAGGTTTTTCTTGTTGAGAGCAGAATAATTTGTCAGCAGGAGACCCCTGGGCTCCCATCCCAACAGGACCCAGTCCCAGCACCCCAAACCATCTGGGATGGGAATGGAGGTGGTTGCACACCCTCCACATTACCCACAGGTGGAAGTGCTGCTCGTGTGCCGCTCCAGGAGATGTTTTACCTCGCACAGCCACGTGCCCTGGGTTTATTTCCCTGCTCTGCAGAGCCCAAACCCCTTTGCTGGAGCAAAGGTGCAGCCGGCACGCACCAACCCTGCCGAAAACTCGGCAGCCACGAGGCCGCAGCGCGGCTCTGCTGCCTCCGGCCACTCCCACTGCTTCGATGTCAATTAAAATGGTCATTTCCATGTGAAATTCAGCCCCAGCGGTTTCCTGCTCGAGGCAGGGCTCGATGAAGCGCTGGGAGGGAGCTCGCTGCAGCTCAGATTAGTCATTTGTGAACTACGGTACGACGGGGGACACGCTTTGAGATGTTTTGCTGCTGCAAGTAACAACCACTTCTTGGGGAGGGGACAGTGAAGCCCCTCTGAGGAGCAGGACAACAGGCACGGGCTGAGCATCCTGGCTAAAATAAAACCCCGGCAGCAAACGGCCCATGCTGGAAAACACTGGTTGCAGCTCCCTGCCCCAGGAAGACCAACTTCCCGCGGTGACCTATATGTGCTATAAATGCTGCAGCCACGGGCTGGGTGACGTCAGCTCCATCCTTGTGGCAATTGTTGGGTCTCTCCTTGCCAAGAAAAGGCAAAGCGGAGGTGCTGAATTGTCCATGCGGCGGGGGAGCGAAACCAGTTCCTCCCCGGAGCATTTGAGGACAGAAATGAGGGAAACGGTGGCAGGGCTTAAAATAAAAGCAGGAGGCAAATAGGAAAGCGAAGGGATCTCGAAGCTGGAGGGTTTGCATGAACAATTTGAGTTTTTCTGGCCTGGGGGAGAAAAAGAGGTTCCTTTGGTAAAGGGGCCACCAGCAGCTCGGCCAAGGCAGTTGTTAGAAACATGGAATTGTTAAGGTTGGAAAAGATCTTTGAGATGTTCAAGTCCCACTGTCAGCCCAGCACCGTGTTCACCACTGAAGCAATTCCTGAAGTGCCACATCAACACCTGTTCTGAACACTTCCAGGGATGGTGATTCCATCACTGACCTGAGCAGCCCGTGCCAATGGTTAACAACACTTCTGGTAAAGGAATTTTGAGTCTGAAAAGGATTTGAATTTGGGGCAATTTTATCACTGGGGTTCCCTGTTTCAAACGCCTCTGCTCCTTTATTTAGCAGTTGGACTTTGGAAGCAAGGATCTCATTTTGGCCAGGACCGATCAGTCAGTGCTTTGCTCCCTTCCCTCCTTCTCTCCTCACCTCCCTGGGGAGGAAGGAGCCTGGAGATAACAGCTCCTCTGGAGGGGAAAGAGAATAAAAGCAGCACAGTGCCCCAGCATTTCCACAAGGAGATGGGAAGAGGGAGATCATGAATTCCCATGTCCAACCCAACCACACCAGCCCAGTGACGGGTTCCCATCCCGGGTGGGCAGAAGGCTCAAACACCAATATTTCTGGCACACGAGACAACATCAGTGTGTTACCTTGAGGTTACCACAATAAGCCCAAATAAAGAGATCCTGGCACTGTGGTGCACAGCACCGAGCTGAGACTCAGACAAATCAGTGTTTGCTTCTCCCTCGCAGGCAGAGGGGAAATGCTGCACTGTCTCCAGTGCTGGGCCAGGCCCCGGGCTGAGGAGTGCTTGGAACACACGTGGCACATTAAAGATGAAGCCCAGGCCTTCCTGCATGGCAGGGTTTAGGGTGATCACCTCCAGGCACAGGTTGTGGTGTGGCTGTGAGGTGCTCCGCTCCCCCAGCAAGTCCAGATCCCCAAATCCAAGGACCACCTGCTCTCCGTCCTCTGACCACATCAGGGTTGATGATGATTCCACTTCAAATGGAAGTTTGAGCTGGATGGCTGCCTGTGTCTTGGGGGATGAACAACCCTGGGTGTGGAACTACCTTGGGGGATGATCATGGCCAGGTTGGACGGGGCTTGGAGCAACCTGGGATAGTGGAAGGTGTCCCTGCCCACGGCACAGGGGGGAAAAAGATGAGCTTTAAGGTCCCTCCCAACCCAAAGCATTCCATGGCTCTACAATTCTAACTCGCACCTGATTGCACCCTGCTGCCAGTCAGTGAGTAAAGCTAAGCCAACACCAACAAACCGTGAGAACAACCCCTTGCCATTTCCCAGGACCTTGTTTAGACGCCTTGGATCCTTCTAACAGGCCGAGCACATCCCCGTGCACGGCACAGCTCGCTGATGTCTCACTGCAGTTACTCGCCCCACCAGCAAAAAGCCAAGGATTCGGGAGCAGGGAGAAATCCCAAAGCTGAGTCTCAGATGAAATTTGTCCCCTGATCTCCAGGTGAGGCCAAGGATGGCTGACCAAGGGAGAACTCTGCTGCTGGAGCAAAGCTCCTGCCCTGCACCCAGCCCTGAGCTGCATTCCCAAGCCAGGATGCCCACGGCGGGATGAGGGAACCTCTGCAGCGCCCGAGGCTGGGACAGCGGGGATTGTGCAACGTCCCCCAGCGCAGTTGTATAACAGCAGTGCTCTGTTTTCATGAACTGCTCCCAGTCAGGCTCAGAGAGCAGCAGCCCAGAGGAAGGGTGGTGTCAACATTACCTTTCACTCACCCAAAAGAAAAGAAGAGGTGGGGAGAGAATCAAAGATTTGGTGTTGTGTGGGCTGGAGGGGGGTCCGGCTGTGCCGCAGGGCCCCGCTCCAGCCCCTGCTCCTGGCCAGCGCCACGGACCCGGCAGCCAAGGCAGGCTCTGAGCAGGAAACGGATTAATGGGAGCTCCTGCACTGCTCTTCTCTCCCCAGCGTGCAGCACGTCTTTTGTGGATTATTTTAACAGCACGAGGAACACTCGCTGCAGAGATCAGCTTCCATCTGGGTTAACCCGAGAGTTTTCTCCCCTCCAATTTCCTCCAGCGCCCACTCGACAGCTTCCCTCCCTGCAAAAGTGTTTGCTCCAAACCATCTTGACATGCAGCTAAACAGCTCAGGCTGAGAGCATCACATTTCCCTGCTCCAGAGGGCAGGAGCAGGGCAGGGCAGGGCAGATCCCCCATCCCGCTGCTGCAGCTTCCCCAGTGCCCCACTGGGGCATCAAAGCTGCTCTCCAGAAATGCCGGCCCAGTCTCTGGGATGCCTCCCAGTGTCCCAGCACAGCCAGGAGTCTCCCTGCACAGCTGGAGCCAGCCCAGGGTAGGGAAGGTTGAGTTTTAACCATCCACCAAGTGTTCAGCGAGAAGGGCAAACGAGCTGAACTTCCCTCATGCCGGGGGCTGTGTGAGCCCTGCACAGAGCAGCTCCCCTGGGCATTAAAACCCCAGCACACAGCACTGTCCAGGAATTCTCCACCTGAGCCTCAAATCAACATTTTCAGTCTCCAATTGCAGCCACATCTCCAGCCCACTCCTCCCCACCACCCTGCTCCCAAAGCCCTTGGATGCCAGCATCCTTGGTCCCCTCCTGGCACCCTGGAGGGCTTTGCAGATCCCTTTGGGAATGTTGAGATCCCACCCAACGGCAGGGAGCTGCTGGAGGGGCTGCATAGAGAAGACCCCCAAACTGCAGCAGGAATGAGCCACCACCGCCCCGTCTTCAGAGGGGAACAGCAAAAGTCTTGCAGGGCAGCGCAGACACATCTAAGCAGCTTAGAGAACAGCCCTGTCTGCTCCCGGGCTCCCGGAGCAGTGGGACAACAACCTCCAGCTCAGGCAGCAACTTCTTAATGGGAGGCAGATCAGCAAGAGCAGCTTTGCCCACCCAGAGACACGTGGAGCAACAAGGAGACCATCCAGAGAAACAGCAGCAGAGCACCACCAGAAAAACACATCACCAAAGCACAGAACCCCCTCCCCTACGGCGCCTCTGGAACCAAACACGGATTTATTGCAAGAAACATTACGGTGTAAGGGGAAAAAAAAAATTAAGATGACAGTACCTGATCCTCCAAACTGAGTGCTCGCAAGGGTCGTGGGTCTGTTTTTTCCATTAGCCACTGGCAAGGGAAACATCTAGAAAAACAAGGAGATGAGAGAGAAGGGAAAAGAGATTTCAGTGTGTTGGTTTTACTGTGCCGCTGCAAAGGGGTCACGCTGGGGGAGGGAAGGGGGAGAGCAGCCCGTTACTGATGTGAAAAACTTGCCTCGTGTCCCTGCTCCATCGCTCAGGAGGGGTGGGAGGGAGGCCCAGCCCTGCTCTGACACACACATCCCCACCTGCACAGCCCCTGCTTCCTCGGGGCAGCTGGCAAACAGCCAAGGAGCATCCCTGCTGTGGTCCAAACCAACGCTTTCATCCCACAACTGCTCACCCCGGCTCCAGGTGAGCCCTGGGGAAAGGCCAACTGCGTTCGTGAACAGCCGGCAGCACAGTGACACCAAAGCTCATTTTATCCCTCCCTCCCAGCTCCCACAGGAGCCCCGGTCCCATCCCACACCTCCAGCCACGTGCAGGGCCTGGGCAGGACAAGGGGCTGCCCGTGGGTGAGGCAGGGAGGACTCGGGGGTGGCCCCCAGCCTCACGGAGCAGCTCCCACCCCGGTGCTTTGGGGGCTCCAGCAGCACCAGGACCTGACACAGCCCCGGGGCCTGGGGAGAGAAGCTGCTCCAAGGGCAAAGGCAGTTACTCATGATTTAAAAAATGAATATATTTCACAGAATCGGTCGCTCTGGGGACTTGTTTGCTCTGTTGCTGCAGCTTCATTATCACAACTGAGCCTCTCCTGCCAGGAGCTTCCTCAAAAATACTGCACACCTTGTCACCTAACCTGTATAAATATTTTTAATAAAAGTTGGGAGAGTTTCAGAGGCTGCTATTTAATAATTTACATGCACCTGCGTGCAGCAGAAAAGAAAACTAATTCTCCTCCACACAAATGGAGCTGCAGCCAATAAAACAACTGGTGGGAAAACGCTTAGTGAATTAACATTTTAATATCCTTTTTCTCCTCAAGATACTTTCACCACCAAGTCATTTGAATTTTTATTATTTTTAGCTTTGTAATGTCTGAGTAACTCAAAAGTTTAATGCTTTGAAGATTAAACAATGTAATGGCACAAGAGCCTACAGAAAGGCAGCGTTTCATGCCCTGACATAGCTGATGTCTGGCCGTGGTCAGAAACATTCCTTTGTACAGAACCGCCTGCCCAGCTTTGTTTTCACAAATGCTGGGGAGGAAAAAAAAAAAAACAAAACAAAAAACCCAACAAAAAACAGTTAAATGTGGTAGAGATGCAAAGAGAGCAGTTAAGGAACCAACTGCCATTCACAAAGAGCACAAATTTGGGATCGTATATATGCATGTGCGGGGTGTAGATGTTTTATAGACGGATTTAAATGAAGGTGTAAACAGTGTTTAGTGCTCACCCCAGCTGCCTGCACACACCTGCCCTCACCTGCCTGCCCACGGCCCCCTGCCCCCCTGGGATGTGCCCCGAGGCTGCCGCTCACCCCAGGGGCTCCCGAGGTGTTTGGGGTGGCCCAGCAGCCCCACCATCGGATGAGCTTTGTTTCCTCAGGAAGTTGGGCTAGAAAATAAAAACAAACCCCAAAGATTGCAGCTCACCTTCCTCTGCACCGCTGCAGGGCTTCCCTGCGCCCCCCTTCCCCTGCGGGGCGGGCAGGGGGGGTTCTGCAAACATCTCCCAAAGTGCTGAAAATGGAACTTCCGTGGCCGATCCCACCCCGCCTGCACTCGCTCCCTCTTCTTAAAGAAGGGAAGGAGATGAAGATGAGAGTCCCTTTTTGCCAAGAGGCAAGGGGCAGGTCTGCGTGTGCGAGCAGGGGGGAAGGGATGCACCGCGAACCGACCGGCAAGAGGCACACACACACACCCCGAAAAGAAAAAAGAAATTAAAACCCGGCACTGCCGGCTCTTCTCACGAGCGTTTCTGCTCAGCACTTGCTGAGGCTGAAAAACCCAAGGTTTTTCAAGCAAACATGAGTGGAGAAAATGAACAGCCTTGTTCCATTGTGCACCCAGCACCTCCTGCTTCTGCAGAACACGAGGAGGGTTCCCTCCCAGGACAGCGATGCCCAGAACCCCCAAAACACCCCCACACCCCCTCAGCCCGGGGAACCCCTCCCCTCCTCCACCTGCTTGGAGAGAGATTTTGAGGCTGACGCAACACCTTCCTGCTCTCCCTGCCCAGGGGATTTCGGAGTCGTGGACCCCTTCCTGCAGCAGGGCAAGTGGGGATGCTAAAGCACAGAACCCTGGAATATCCTGAGCTGGAAGGGACCCACAGGGATCATCCAGTGCAGCCCCTGGCCCTGCACAGACACCCCAACAATCCCACCCTGGGCATCCCTGGCAGCGGTGGCCAAACGCTCCTGGAGCTCTGGCAGCCTCGGGGCCGGGAGCATTCCCTGGGGAGCCTGGGCAGTGCCCCTGAGCTCCATGCCAACTCCCTGACACAACCTCACGCTGTCAAAGAAGGGTGACTGGAGAGGGGGGAACCCCGGGTTACCCCTCCACACTTAGTACTTGCCAACCCCAGGAGGTGTTTTGGGCTTTTTTCTTGCTCCCAGCCTCTTTTTCCACTGAGGTGTGGGCTGAGGCTGCCCCGAGGAGCCCGGCACAAGTCATACGTGAAGTGCCTCTGCTGGCGTGTGTCGCTCACAGGCAAAGTTCATCCACCCACTGCAAATTTCCTTTCTGCTTTTAAATGCTGCTTTAAAAATAAACTGGGGGGAGGGAGGAGATGAACCGGAGCTGGCACCTACCGAGGGACCCAGGCATTGAGGAGGGACCCAGGCATGAGCTCTCAAGGGTTGTAATTGGGTCATTTCTTGGCCTTTGTTAGATTTGAATAATGTAGATTTAAACGGTTATGTAAAATCCCCCACCTTAAGTCGCTGTATTTGGTTTTTCAAGTCCTACCTCCAGCCTCTCTGAGAGCTGACAACAACTTCTGCATTCCCTCCTAGCTCGATTTCCACCCCTCCCAAAGAATTTATTCTCCCTCTGTTTCTCCCAGGGTAAAAGAGGCAAATCCAGAGCACGGGAAGATCCAAACGCCTGCACGCTCCCCTGAGGAGGTTATAGCCAAGAGACCCCACGCTTCATACGGCAAACTCCTAAGGAAGGAAGGGAATTTGCCAGAAACAGGGAACATCAAGCAGCATGTCATTGATTGGGCACATCTAGAAGTGCATCGCTTTTCAAATGAAATCAGTGCTCACTCTCTCCCCTCTCCCACCTGATGAACTCCAGGCTGAACCAACCTCAGGCCTGAACTCCAAACCTGAAATCTATTTTGCAGCATGGAAAGTATCCAGCTGTTAACTCAGGGAGAAGAGGGAATTTGACTGAAAATACATCGCCAGCAGGACATTTTATACGTGCTCACTTAAGACAGACCTTCGTGGCTACAGCCCCAAACGCCCACTGCGGCGTGAAGTCCAACTTTCAACTCTACAACTGCTTCGCTCTGAGCAGAACTCAGAGTTTTATCATGGAAATGCAGGCGCTGGGGCTTGGCTGGAGCAGGGCACGGCTTCAGCATCCTCCAGCGGAGCAGCAGGAGCCGCTCCAGCCCTGCAGCTCCCAGCCCCGGGCCCGGGCCCGGGGCCGCTCCAGCCGCGGCGCAGCGGGAGCGGCGATGAGCAGCAGGTCCCGTGTGACTGCTCAAGCCCCTGCCCGCCCTGCGCCGAGCCAGAAGCCCCCTCTGCCAGGCAGCTCCCCGCAGCATATGGTTAATACTCTGCTAATAATCATGGCTGTTAACAGCACCTCGCTCCTGCCAGAGCCCCGGCTGGCACTGGCACGCGGCCGCTCCCGGCTCGGCTGGCGCTCGGCGGCACCGACACACCCGGGGCTGCTCCGCTCCCCTGTCCCCTGCCCGGGGTGTCCCTGTCCTTCAGAGCAGCCCAGCCCAGCCCAGCCAGTACACCTGTGTGGCACCTTCCCACTGCACACCAACGCTGGCACAGGTGAGACACTGCCCGGGATAACCAGTAACCACGAGAAGTCTGAGAATCCTGGAATATCCTGAGCTGGAAGGGACCCACAGGGATCATTCAGTCCAGCCCCTGGCCCTGCACAGACACCCCAACAATCCCACCCTGGGCATCCCTGGCAGCGGTGGCCAAACGCTCCTGGAGCTCTGGCAGCCTCGGGGCCGGGAGCATTCCCTGGGGAGCCTGGGCAGTGCCCCAGCAGCCTCGGGGGGAAGAAGCTTTTCCTCATCTCCAAGTCCTTGTGGTTGAGCATCTCCCGACAGCACAGGCCAAGGGCAGCTCCCCCCACACACAGCCCGTGCCCATCAGGCTGAGCTGCAAAGCCTGGCAGCCACCAAAGCCCAGCCTAATCAATAGGCTGAGATGCCCACTCGGGTCTACAGGCAGGATGCTTTCTCGAAAGCTCCTCTCCAGATCTGCCAGCCCATCTGGGCCTGCTGCCAGGGAGCAGCGGTGAAGGCAAGCTTACAAATTACCTGCACTTTGGGGCAATTAGAAAAGGCAATTTATTTGGGGGTAGAGGTAAATGTGCTGCCGTGCACACCCCAAAGCATCACTGGGCCTTTCCTTTGACTCCTGCTCACTTACAGATTCCTTCGATTTTTGCCGTTTTTGGCAAATTACAGTGGCACAAAGCTTTTGGTGAGTGCTTTGGAGCTCAACATCTACCCAATGGATTTATTTGTTAAAGAGGGGCTGAGTCTCTTCTTTCGGGACTGCAAGCCCACTTTGCAGCATCTCACACAACCCTGTCATTTACTGACCCCAGGAACTCATGGCAGGCCATGCCACCCCTTTAGGGCCTTAAAATTCCCTCCCTGCACAGCAAAACACGGGGCAGGGCTGGACCACAGACTGCTGGGGCTGAACACATTTTCCCTAGAAAAAAGGAATCAAAATACTGATCTGAAGCAAATGCTTCCAGCTGCTCTGAGTATCTCCACTTTTCCCTCCCCTCTACTCTCCTGGAGAAGATTACTGAACCAAAGCTCCACCTCTGTTTATTCAAAGAAAAATATAAATACACTTGAAAGAGCGAGCTCTGTGGTCAAAAATCCTGTATATCCCAAGGACACGGGGAGAGCAAGCCATGGAGCGCCTCTTCAACAGACCCATCTACTGTCTAGGAAGCTTTTCCATTTCAGCTCCTCATCCTTGAGGAGAGCTGTTAATATTCCCTTTATGCAAAGCGAGGAGAAGGGTGTGCGGGGATGAGGGTTTGTGAAACAGAGCTGGCTCTGGTCCAGGCTGCGCCGGAGCCCATCGGCCAACGGATGCTGGAGGGAACATCTTCGAGTCATTTGCTGGCAAATGACATTTGCAGGCCCTGGTGCTGTGAGCAGCTACCCCCAGCACCTCTGCACCGGCCTCGGAGGAGCACAGGATGGGTTCTGGTCCTTCCCACAATCACGCCAGTGGAAAAGCGTTGAATCCGAACCCAAATTGAACCTTTTCGGTGTGGATTCACCTCCGGGGACAGAAACGTTTGTGTACAGAGGGGCCAGGTCAGGACTCCTCCAGGGAATACAGCTTTAGGCATGTAAATGAGGATGGTTGGTTAAACTGGAAAAGAAGGTCTTGGGGATTTTTTAAAGCTCTAAATGGTGAGTGGGATTTGATTTTTTTTTTCCAAGGAGGAGAAAGAGCAAAGCAGGAGCTGCTGCAGCCCCCGTCAGGGAGCGGATTCCGGGTTACTGACCCAAAGTGCAGTTGATGGAAAGCCCCAGGCTCCTGCCAACCTGCAGGACCTCTGAGAGGGACAAATAACCACAGCAAGCCCCGAAGAGATTCCTGGTTTCACAGGGATCACCATCCCTGCAGTCCCTGCACCCACTGTAGCACATCCTACTGGAAAAGCCCATCACCAGCAATGTAACGGAACCGGCCTCCCAACAGAAGGGTGAAACTGGGAGAACTGGGCCTCTCCTGCAGGAGAGCTGCTCTTGGGGGGAGGGGGGGGTGAGAGACCCCCCCCTACTGCCCCTGTCCAGCACAGAGCCCTGTCAGGATGGGTACAACCCCCAGCAGCAGCAAAGGTTTAATTCCCAGGGCTGAACCTCGGCGTGCGGCCGCAGAACAGCGGAGGAGCCTCAGCACATCCACAGGTGTCCCAGGGACAGCAGTGACCCTGCTCTGCCCTGCCACCACGCTCTGTCCCTTCTCCTCCGAGGGGCAGGAACGTCAGCCCAGCAGGGCTGTGGGCTGGGTGACCCGGCCTGGGGTGACTCTCACGGCCATCCCCCCTCCTGGAGCTGTTGTTTCTATGTCCGCGGCACGTTTGCTTATCTCGGCAGCAAGACACGCGCTCCGAGTGCCGTGAGGGTGCAGCACACGACACAGGAACCCCACAGACAGTTATTTGCCTTTGAACACCAGCTCTGCCCCCCACGAGTCACCTGCCAAGGAGAGGCAGCACCGCTGGCAGTGCCAGGGCGGGATGTGCCAGGGACTAACCCCGCTCTGCTGTGACTAAAGGGACTTCTCCTCCCTCTGAGCTGTGCACACCCCTCGGGGGGAACTCTTAGGTCCCGTTTCTTTGAAAATAAACAGCTCCTAAATGCAGCTCAAGGTTTCCAGGATACAGAGGAGCAGAGCATGGGGAGCACAAGTGTCCAACTCCTGCAAAAATAACGCGCTGGAGAGCTTGGACACGTTTCAAACTGTGACAAAATAACCTGTGGGAGCAAAAGTTTAATAGTCTGGATCTAGGGAGAGGAAAAAAGCTTGATTAATCAGCTACTGAAGTTACATCTCTGCATGGCTGCAGAAACAGTCACCCAGTGAGCATTTAAACAGAGAACACACAACTCTTGTTAATTCCCCCAAAATTTCCCATCCAGAAAAGAAACCTCTCTGCCCTCCCTGCGAGGGAACAACACACATTCGAGGGGAAGAGAGGGAGAGGAGGGGCAGAGGCTTTGCTTTAACTTGAAAATAAACAAGTTGCAGCACATGTGCACGCACACAAACACGGCACATCTGAAACCCATCATGTCCAATTTACGGGCTCACATTTCCTCCCCTGTGCAGCTCCCAGCCCCGGGGCTGCGCAGCCCCCCGGCCGCGCTCGCTCACCATACTGAAGTCCAGCAGGTCACTGAGCTCTTTGTCTGTCCCAACTGCAGCCATTCTCTGCTGCTGCTGATTCATATTCCCACAGACTCAACAGTGGCAGTCCTGGAGAAAGCGAGGGGGAGGGGAGAGAGATATTTTAATGACTACGGCAAACTACCCACCCCATTGATGAATATTTTAAAAAGACAGAGCGGAGGGGCGAGAAAAGAAAAACCCTGAGCGCGTCTGCAGCGTCCAACTCCGGGGCCAGAGCACAGTCGGAGTCCTCACACAGCACCCAGCGGCAGGAACAAGCGCTCTATTGACCAGACACACTTGTATGTTAGTTTTTTGCTGCCAATTCCACTAGTTCGGGCCAATTCTGTTCCTGGCGTGTGGCGAATGAAGGGGGGAAAAGAGAAAAAAAAAAAAAGAGGGGAGAAAAAAAAAAAAAAGGGGAAAAAAAAAAGAGTCAACTCATTTATCAAAGGGTTCAGGCAAGTTATCACTCAGGCGCTTGTCTGGCTCGGCTCGCCCCCTCGCCTTCCCCCACGCTTGCTCCCCGCAGGAGGCTCTCTTGTCCTTGCCGAGTTTTGTTTAAAAAAAAAAAAA
>VZTA01014897.1:0-27532 GCA_013398855.1 Mohoua ochrocephala
AGGAATTGGCCAAGTTTTTCTTTTGTCTTTTAGTCTTTGGTTCTAGCTGGGTCACATTTTCCATTTTCTCGCCTGAGATCACAAGTTTCTTCTTTAAATTAATGAACGTCAAAATTCATAGAATCATTTCGTTTGGGAAAGACATTTAAGGTCATGGAATCCAAGTGTAAACCTCCCACTGCCAAGTCCCACCAAACCATGTCCCTAAACTGCAGTAGTCACTAGTCTGTCTCTGACACTTGATACCATATCAAACACCCAAAGTCTTGCACACACCTGTGCACGAGCAAGAGGAAATGGGATCTCAGAATCTTTTGCTGAATGTCTCTTAAAATTAACCTCCCCATTTTACATCCCACCTACAAATGGGAAAAGCTCAGAGCATGACATACGTTGTTGCCATTTGATTCAAATAAGGGGCAGCTGGAGGAGGCAGTGGCCAGGAGAGGAAGAGCTTGACATCGCATTTGAATTCCACTGTGTCATTCTGTGAGCACAGCCCTTGTGGAGTGAATTGTCTCCTGCTGGGGACAATGTTTCTAAGGCCAGCTCAGAAATTGTAGATGATAACAATTAATGGTACAACTCTGTGTGTCTCCACTGATAGCGGGCTCCCAGCTCCTCACAGTGTGCCCCTACCCCTCCCGACACATTCATCACACAGACAGCACCTGATATCCCAAGGACTTCTCCTGGACCCTTTCACCCCACTGTTTTGACCTGATGAACTGCAGGCATGGCTGTATGCTGAGTGAATGCTGCTTTTGTGGGATTCGACACAGAGCCATTAAATTTGTTAGGTAATGGTGTAGCTAAACAAAACCTACCTTTTGACAATAACTCACAATGAGTGTGGTATCTCTTCTAGAGACTACATCAATTGTCGGTTTCTGCCAATAACACAAACTCTGACCCATCTCTTGCAGTACTCTTTCTGTCTGAGCAGCAATGTCCATATTTCCTTCTACCTGTGGTTTCACACCATGTCAGAAACTTATCTTTCCTTTTCTATTTTTTTATAAACCATTACAGCAAAACCCTCCTTCACCTATTTTTTTTTCAGATCCATTTTTCTAGGAATCACTGTTCTCCTTATGTTTCATCCTTAGTCTTTTCTCTGCAGACAATGTTTTGCTCATTCCACAAGTCTGCAATAGCCAAGGGAGCTTGTTATTCATGTGCAGGTCACTCCGCTCTCCTTGCTTCCTTTTAAAACACAGCACATCCCACACTCTGCTTTTCTTGCTATTTCTGATAACTTAAATGTAGGCACTGTTAAGTATTGGACCATCAGTGTGGTTTCCTTCTTCAAACTCTTACTTTTTTCCTTTTCTGTATGAAATTTCAAGGAAGATATACCAGAACAACTTGTCTTTCCCTGATTATATTTTCCCTTTCAATTTGAATCTTTCTAGTTTTAGAGTGACATGTGAATTACTTGGTTCTACAGGAGCATGAGGCTTGTGAAGAACATCTCCTAAGAGACTGTGAATTTCTTGCAATGTTAGCCTGTGGTCCAGCAGTGTGCCAGAGAAAACTGACATCCAGACAATGGCAAACAAGGACTTTTCCAGGAACATAATTTTGCAGCATTGGCTTCACTTCATCCATAAGCTACCAGAGGTCCTTTTTGCTACTTTAACTGTCTGATGTGGTATTTTCCTTGCTTTTGC
Organism: Mohoua ochrocephala; assembly: GCA_013398855.1. Taxonomy (NCBI): domain Eukaryota; kingdom Metazoa; phylum Chordata; class Aves; order Passeriformes; family Acanthizidae; genus Mohoua; species Mohoua ochrocephala. The sequence goes on from VZTA01014897.1 coordinate 1,674, forward strand.
TGCTTTAGCCTGGTTTCAAAGCAACTGCTTTGGAGGTCTTGTTCAAGGTTTTCTTGCCACTATCCCTCCTTAGTCTTCCTCATTTGTATCCTTCTCCAGTTCACGAGCCATGCATTTATGCTGCTCATGGTATAAATCTTGATAGGTATGTCAATATTCCTTGTGCAGTTGCTGACTGCACAGCAGTCAGAGGGAAGTTGCTGTTCATTAGCTGCTTTCTTTACTTTGAATCAAATCTGAGGTCTCCTCTTTCTGCAGCATGGACAAAATAATTCAGTTCCTTTGCATGGATTTGCATTTTGCTGTGATTCAATTTTAGGCTGCACTCTCTGCTTCTTGTAGGTAATGCTGTTAGTTTTGGGGGGTTTTGTCATGTTTTTCTCCGGGTCTGTCATTCATAAGAATGTCATCAAAAGTGACTCCCGCCCTTCATCAGCTTTGCGTTATTTCAGAAATATTTTGGGAAATATCTCAAGCATAGGCAGCATTTTAAGAGGCACAAAATTGAAACGCTGTCTTCTTAAAGTCATTAACATTCTGCTTTCTTGGTCCAGCCTGAACTGCCTGTGCACATTTAGTACATGTAGTATATTTTGCGTAGAAAGCAGATAGGTGATCTCATGTTGGGTGTGTAAAGTGCGATGTTTTATTGCTTTCTTTCTGTCTCAATAGCCTTTGCAGCTACAGAATATAATTATATTTATCTCTTTCCCTGTGATTATTGTGAAAAATCATTCCAGTGCTTTCTGCATTTGCTCAGTTGTCTTTAGCTGCCGCACAGGCTCTGCTCCCCAGCCCTGAGTCTTGCTGCTGGTGGATGCTATGGTGCGTGTTCATAATTTTAGGCAGTAGCTGCTCTCTTGAAGGGAGGGGTTGTGTTTGAATCCCAAGGGAGCCTGGGATGTCATCCTCAATGATTCCTGCTGATTCAATTCTCCTGCAGCAGAGGAGAAATCATCCATCATTCTCTGCTGCAGCACAGCTCCAGTGCTGGACAAGTGCCCCAGCCCATCCTGGCAGGCACAATGAAACCACAGCAGGGAGCAGCAACGCCCAAAGTGAGGAGGCAAGCCTGAGGTTCAGACGGGAAATTGAGAGCCTGTGGCAGGGTCAAGGCTCCCATCAGCAGGATACCAGGCTGGCAGGGACACGGCCATAGTGCAGCTCAGGCAGCAGCCAAGCGTGAGAGAGCTGCGACTTCAAGTAGTTCCCAGGATAAGGAGGGGGGGGTCTCTCATGAAAACGTCTCAGCAGAGCTTCGCAGGGAATCCTCCACAAAGCTTCTCCCAGCTCTTCTTTCCTCACCAGCTCTGAGCAGGCAGCTGGTCTGAAGCTGCCAACCAAAATCCTAGGAGAGGGAGACTGCGCTCAGGGTCCTGACAAACTCTCCATCCCATGTCTTGAAATTCCAGGAAAGCATTTGGTTTTCTCTTCTGTTAGGCAGACTTTGAAATTTTTTATCAAATTTCAGGGACTTAAGGTTTTTTTGTCCCAGGACGAGTTTTCCTGGCATTTTTATATCACAGCTCTGGAGATATTTGACACCTTGATGTAGATGTGTCTGAAACACTGCATTTCCCTGCTGTGCCAAATGCAGGTCTCTGCATCCTCACAATGGTGTTCATGGGACAGCTCAGGCTGTGCTTCTCCTTTACTCTGCCCTAGGGTGGTGACTGGCCTGTAGACCCATGAGAAGATCCAGTGTCACTAGCGTGTCTCCTAGGCCCTAATATCAGAATTAGAGATGCCTCAGCACTTTTTTCATACAATCGTGGAATATGCTGAGTTGAAAGGGACCCATCAGGATCATCAAGTCCAACTCCTGGCCCTACAGGAGGAGTGCAGTGTCACTGCTGCTGAATTGCTGTCCTTGGAGGTGCTCTGCAGTCACACGTGTGGGTGTGGCCAGGTACCTTTCCATCTGCTCAAAGGACAAGCTCTCACCTGGACTGTGGAGAGCGAGGTCCGCTTGTTGCTTTGCACAGTGCAATGCATCACACCAGTGTCCTGCTCATGTACCTCTGCTGCTTGCTGCACTTTAACTGCTGGGTGGGGCTCAGGCCCTCTGCTGCCTCCCTCCCCTCTCAGCACTGCCTGTGGCACTCTGTTGTCCTTGTCTCTCCATTTTATGAGGTACCACCACCCCAACTTCTTCTTCTAGATGATGCCTGTGCTCTCTGAGTCCCCTCTGCTCAATTGCTAAATGGGTCTTCAGTGCTAATTTTCCTTGTGCCCTTTTCTGGTTTGACCCTGTTAAAACCTTCTCTTTCAGTACACCATTCCTCCCTGTCAAAGCACAGTTTTCCTTATAGCCTCAATTCTCCACTCACCACTGGGCTCTTCCTGCCTTGGTTTGGTTTTTTCCCTTGATAATTAGTGTTTGTGCAGAAATGTTTTCCTTTGTTGAGCTTTTTCTCTTTGTTCCTTTGCCCTGAGCTCCTCAACAGTCACCACAAAGCATTCAGCTCCAGCCCACCTCTTTGCTATCTTTCCAGAAGCCCCTCATGCCCTGCTCTGCTCCCCTCTGCTCCTTCCCTCATGTCCTGCTCTCCTCATATGCTTACATTTCTGCCCACGTCAAGGAGGGAACCAACATCTCACCAGCTGCTACTCAGAGGACATTTAAGTGTGGGTTGCCAGCAACTGAAACCATCCTGCTCCTGCACCTCCCCATCAATGCGTGGCTGGGCAGTCACTCAGAGCAGCACACTCATCCCACAGACGTTTTCCTGGGGTAATTTCCAGCCAAATAACTCAGCTCATCTGATTCAGATCACAGAATCTCATGCCAGGTCCAAGGTGATTAGAGGTAGCCAGAAGCCCCCAGGGGAGCAGAAAAAACATGGGACAGCCTCTCTTGTCAGCACTGCAGCATCAGGGTAGCTAAATAGGACCATACATCATGCCCTGGGACAAATCAGTGACAAGAAGATGTTATTTGGCTTCTTTGAGCAGCCCGATGACTATCACAGGTCTTTTGCCTTGCAGGAAGAGGTTTAGACATTTTTCTTTCTAAGTAATACTATCAGGGGACCAGAAAATGATGCCATATAGAGGTAATTATGCTCAAAAGCACAATCAGAAGAAAAAATGTGCCTGCTGGCTCTGCAGGCATGAAGTCCAGTGTCAGCAACAGTAACACAGACCCTGAGCCATAATAAAAGTAATAAATAACAGCAGCAATGAGGACTGCTTTTCTTTTGTTAATGTGGGAGAGCTCTGATGGGACACTGCCTTGGTAGAGGTATAAAATGGGTGTAAAGTCAGAGCAAAATGAAGAATATGGCTCTTACTGCATGCAGGACAGGCTGTTCAAGAACTCCCTAAAATCAGAGGAAAGTCATTGTATTGCTTGGCACCTGCCCAAAGTGATTTCATCTTCTGTTCAGGATTAAGATGCATTAATAGCCTGAGGGCAGCAGTTTCCTTGCCAAAAAATGCCTTTCTTCCCCCCCCACCTCCTGGCTTGTTTTAAATATGAGGGCTTGCAGGTCAGGAGTGAACACTCAGCGAGTATTACTTGAATTATCAAATGAAAGCGCAGCAATATCATTTTCTTTCAAGCAAACACTGACTTAATTAAAATGTGCACTCTGAACTTGGCAAATTTCGCATTATTCATGAGAAAGGTATGGGTCTGTCTATTGCAAAGGCAAGCTAAAAATAATCAGAGATACAAAATCAGAAGGGCAGCTGTTAAGACTAAGGAACTAGAACTTTTTCTGGCAAAGCTCTATCTCCAAGAGTGTCATTTACCCTCAGACCATTCTCTAGTCCCAACCAATATAGCAAAGCTGGCAAAAGCCTTCATGTAAATGTGATTATGCTGGCCACAAATTCCTTTTTGCCAGAAAGCTGTGTGCTCTTTGGGGAAACAGCATAACCTGCATGGGCCAAAGCACTCCTGCTGACCAAACTGTGCCCCAGGAGGGAGGAAGGCCGGTAAAGCCAGGTGAAGGCAGCATTCAAAGACTGCAATGAGAAAACTTTCCAGCTCTCAGAGGCCCAGTCCAGCAAATGAGGGCTACCATGCTTCTGCCACCACCTTGTAGATTCCTGTTCTTCCACCGAGTGGCTTTTTCCATAGCAGGGCTATGATAGCAGGAGGCACATCAGCCATTGCCTACATCTCTGTACCACTGTGGGTACCTGTGCAGGTCTCCCTTTGGGTTTTGACAGGGAATCAAGGACCCAGACAGCCAGAATGTGCAGTGGGACTGGACAGACGTGAGGCAAAAAAACTGGAGTGCCCAGCACCACCAGTGCTGACGCAGAACAAAAGTGACAGCGATTTCCACGTTAACAGAACCAAAGCATTTTTACCTTAAGGTTTTGTTCAAAGGACACTGAAAAGGGAGGAGGAAAATTAGAATTTGTCTTGAATATCACATTAATAAAAGCCTGCACACAGACCAAAGAGATGACTTACCCTTTCTCCTCCTTCCAAACACCTATCTATCACTTTGCTCTTTGACTGGAGATCAGTTGATCAGCGAAGCGACATCCCAATATAAAATTTGCCTTCTCTCCACTGCACCTGTCATTCTCTGGCAGGTTGATCTGAAACCACAAAGTCACATTAGTCATCTGAAAATCCTAAGCAATATGTTTTCTTTCTTACCTGTGCAAACTTGGGTCAATCTCATCTGCTTCAACACACTCCTGTGATAGCTGATGGAAGCCAAATAGCTGTCTGAAAAGTATGTGGGCAGTGAAGGTTGGCCAGTTTGCAGCACATCCAAGCCAGTTCAAGAGCAAAGGCTTTCTTGTGAGATGACATGGTTTGCAAGCCTCCATGCAGGTAAAGCAGAAGGACAGAAATCTCCTGGCAGCAGATGAAAACTCATCTGCTTGCTTAAATTATACCCTCATCCCTAGCTTGGAAGAACTGGAGGAATTCTTATAAAAGATGCTGAGAGATGATCTGGTCAGTGGAGTCAGGATGGCCAGCAGCACACTGCACCCATCCCAGAAGCACTGCCAAAAGACACTGGAGCTGTAGCATCCCTGGGGCGACAGGGGAACTGTTGCTGTACAGATACTGCACTGCAGAGACTGGCTGGGACAGCAGAAAGTGTCTCTGACCTAGGGCTGAGTATAAGAGCATGGGCAGCGGGCAGTGGTTGACATCAGGTCTATACCGGGAGACGGGCAGGGATCCCTTCCTCATCTTTCAGAACAGGAGCTCCAGGATCTGGCTTCTGCACAGGTACTGTGCAGCCTTGCCACACCATCCTGGTCTTCTGGGAACCATCTGTTCATCCCCAGAGAGATGTTCTCTTTCACCTGCCTGCCTCTCTGCAAAAGAAATGGGAGTGTGTGAGGAATTTGGTGCATTTATTCTGTGTTGAGATGAATAACAGAGGAGCATTTGTCTCTCCTCTGAAATTACCATCTGCAGTGGACGTCACCCTCGAAGACATTGTAAGACTTTAGGAGGTGTTTTGGAAGAAGTGTGGGCATTAAGCAGAATGAAGTATTTTCATTGCAAGGAAGATTTCAACAAAAAGGAATGTAACCAACCTCCAACTACCAAAGAAAAACAAGGTAAAACATGACTAAGAAAAGAGACAAATCTTATCTCTAAAGGTATCCAGAAGGAGAGGAATTCAGATTGTGCATTGAAATCCCTGAAGGCTCATACCAGGAGCAGATTAGTATAGGTACCCTTGTAGAATGAAAATAAAATAGCTCTTCAAGTGCTTGCTGAAATAACATGCAGATAACAGCTCTCTTGGGGCACCCAGGTTTCAAGATAATGCTTATCTTGATTGAGGAAGAATCTGAAGGTATGAATGGGCAGAGTGCCATGCTTCTATGGAGGACTCCACATCTGATCCTGACAGCCTGGAACAGCTGGAGGCAAGGTTGTAGCTACAACCTTGAAACCCAAAAAACTGAGTGGCACAGGTGAAGATCAGACCAGCGGACTCTGCCAGGGGCAGGATGTGAGAGAAGAAGCCAGTAAGAAACCAACTCTGAGTCTTTCAAACATCTCATTTCATAGAAGACAGAGATAAAGAAAGCTCTGGTTATGTGTCACCAGTGTCTCAGAAATGCAATTGAGAACCAGGATCCTGTTGGACTGGATGCTGCCCAGAGGACAGAACCCCTGCTATGGGTTTCTGCAGGCAGCTGAGAGCTGACTGCATCCACTCTGTGTCAAGGAAGCCTATGGCCAATGTGTCCATATGTTGTGGATGTGTAGCAATTCCACCTCATTTATTGGCAGCTTTGTACCACTCTTTGAGGTGTGACTCTCCCTTCAGCAGCTATCCCAGAGACTTTTGAGGGCCAATTTTGTGAAGCAGTATCAGGCTGCCATAGTTGGATTCACTACTGAAAGCTCTGCGAAGAGCAGATGGGGCCAGAGCAAACATTAGCTCTGCTCAAACAACAGCAAGTCCAAAATAGACAGGGGCAGGAGAAAGAGGAAGCCTTCTTACAGCAGCAGCTCTCCCCTGGCTCTCCTCCTGCCAGCCTCCTTCCTACTGCAGCCAGAGACATCCAACTTTGGCTCTAGGGCTGGCAGGCCACTGACTATAGCCCCTGACTCCTCCTTGTCACCTGCCTCTTCTCCAGCCTGTGCTACTTGTTAAGGTTGTCAGAGAGCTGGGACCAGTCAACAGCAAGAACATTTGCTGTGCTTGAATGCTCTGCCATCCTTGCAGGTTTGCCTGGCTTGATTTTTCTAGCTGAGTGAAGCAGAGCTGGTTTACATAATCTGATCTTCCCCGTTTTCCCCTTTTTCCCATTTTTCTCATCGCAAAGCTCATCAGCCCCTGTTGCCTTCAGGGAGAATGCTAATCCTATAATCTGCTGCATATTCTGTTTGTGTTGAAATGTCACCTGTGTAAACTTATCCTGCTCAGACCGTGCAGAGTTTGGTTCATGGAGACTTGCATCTGTACTGGGGAGGCCAAACGGGTATTGAAATAGAAGTATCTCCCAAAAACCACCACAAAAGATGACAGCCAGTGGCACCACGGAGTGAAATGAGACTTGGTGAAAGCTGCTGCATGGCAGGGAGAGGAGTCTCCTGCCTCGACCCCGGCATTGCCTCTGTGATGGTGAACAAAGGCCATCACCATCACTGTCCCTCCTTGCAGGGAGGGTTGTGCCTCTCCCAGTAGCAGGACTGCCTGGGAGCTGTTGTCCTCACCAATGCTTTAGCCAAGGGGTGGCCCACGCCAGGTCAGGCTGCATCTCTGTTATTAAATGAAACAGGGTGAAAGATTCAAGGGCTGTGGGGCATGGCATGAGTCATGTCAAGCCACCTACATTCTCCACCAGAACAGGATGGCTATGTTCAAACCCCTCTTGCCTGTTGGCACACCCATAGACCTAGAGGTGCTGTCAAATACCAGGAAAGGTGCTACCTATATTCATGCAATAAATTCTTCAGAGCCTTAAAAGTGAATCGTGGGCTTGATCCCAGAACTGTCCAGGGGGCTCTGATGTGAACAGAAACTAACACCAGACTCGGGGTTAATCAGCTCATAAGGAAATAAATGGGAACTGCTCCTCCACAAGTTCTCATTTAAATGGTATCCAGGCCTTTTCTAGGCTGGAGCTGACTGGCACAGGCCAAAAAGGTGGCCAGGGAGCATAACCATTAAGTCATACAGAAGTTTAGCTTTGCCAGTATAGACAAAGCCTCTGCTAACACGGCTGGCCAAACCTGGTGCACTTCTGCAGGGGCTCTGACTGACTGGTAGCCCAGTTCAATCGGCCAAGGGCAAACCGTGCCCCTGGAAGCAAGCCATAACAATGACCAGAAAACATGTTTAAGAGAAAACTAACTCAATTTAAAACTTATAATGTAGGGCTGTGTGTGTGTCAACCAGGATCACTCAGCACAGGGAAGGCATAACAAATATTCCTGGCTGAGGTGCCATGAGATCTCCTGGAAGCCCAAAGCTCATTTCATTCATTCTTCTGCGTGCAGCAGCAAAACCATATGCCAAGTGCTAGCTGCAAACTGAAGTGTCTAAGCTCCCTCCTGGGCAAGGGGAATGTCCTAGCTTTGTGAACAAAGGCATCGTTGAAGACTGGAAGCAGGGTGGAACATTTGAAATAAGGAACAACTCCAAAAATATGTCTTTTTCCTTCAAATTTTATCTTTTCCCTCACAGTCAGTGCAGGCTGTTGAAACAAAAGAAGTTCTTCTGCCATGCTGGGGAGCACCACTCCTCTCAGGGAGGTGAAGAGCTGCTCATGCAGAGGCAGAGGAGAGGTGGACTTTTTGCAGACTCCTTCACCAACCTCTGCCTGATGCACTTCATCCTGCAGGCTCTGCTAAGGACTCCAGAACAGAGGCAGGTGTGAGGTGGGAGCACACTGGTACTGCTGAGACTCACACCAGTGAAGTAGTCACATCTTTTATCTTTTCTCCAGCCAAGCAGTCTGGGAGATGGAGGCACTTGCAGGTGGGGCTCTCTAGGCACTGCACACCTCTCCTCACCATCCTGTTACATTACAGAAGAGAGTCCTTGAAGAAGAGCTACTTCACCCTAAGAATCGTGGCATCATAGAATGGTTCAGGTTGGAAGGGAACTTAAAGACTATCCAGTTCCAATCCCTCTGCGATGGGAGTGGCACTTTCCACTAGACCAGGGTTCCTAAATCCAACATGGCCTTGAACACTTCCGGGGATGGGGCATCCACAACTTCTCTGGGCAACCTGGTCCAGTGCCTCACCACCCTCACAGTAAAGAATTCCTTCCTAATATATAATGTAAACCTACCATCACTCAGTTTAAAGCCATTAGAGACAAGTCTGACTGCTTGCATGGACATGACAGTCAAGCCAAATGGCTGCCAGCTCCCCTGAAGCCCCTGTGCCAGAGCCAGCACAAGGCAGAGAATGGAAATGTTCTGGATGCAAGTGGCAGAGGAACTGAGACAGTTCACCTCCCTGGTGTGTGTGGGTAATAATAAACTCACATTCAAGGCTGGTGGGGAATTTATGCTGCAAGACCCTTTGCAGAAACCTGGGGGTATCCCCGATGCAGCATGAGTTGCACTGGGAATCAACATCTGGGCGTGGAGGGTGGCCGGCTTTTGCTTTTAAAAATAAATCTTCTTTAGTACATTTCTTTTTTACCTTTGTCTCCTCTGACCTCCTCCAGTTCTTCCTCTTTTTAGCTTTTTGCTAAAAACCTACAGATCAAAGTAATTCCCCACCATAACCTCTCCCCTGCCCCATCCTGCTCTGCATGTACCAGGCAGCAAGAGCTTGTCCGGACCCTGGCTACGCTGTCCCCCATCCAGGACATGATGTGCTTTGAGTGCAGCTGGCTGCACTGCACACACACCTGCCAGGACGGGGGGGGAGATGAGGCTGGGGGAGATGTGAAAGTCTGCAGCAGAGGTTCTGCAGCAGAGGTTCTGCAGGGCTTTACAGACCACCAAAGGCTGCTCTGGATGTCTAGCACTGTGCCTACGAAAATATGCACCCAAATTTCAGACCTCATTGCTATAATAAGCGAGCCACGTAGTTTTGCTCCCAGCATGCCAGGAGATTGGTTAGTAATGTGCTGTACTGCAGATCAGCAACCAGGTCACAGCAAGAGCAAACAATTTCCCAAGGACCATGAAGGGAATTTGACAGCAGTGCAAAGGACTGAAGCTGATGTTTCCAGTGTAATCTTTGCCTTTTTGCAGCTAAAGCGAGTGAAAATGGCTAGACTGTTGCGTGAAGTTTCTTTCATAAGTTGAGGGTGTTTTTTGAGAAAGAGAACATGATATAACATTGCAACATCCACTAAATAACATGGATTAAAGCTGCTTGAGATGAGCACTTTTGCATTTTGTTCTCATCTAAAGAGGACATAACAAAATATAGGAGTTTACAGGAGCCTAGAGTCTATCAGACACTACAGGAAATAAAGGAATCTTTCCTGAAGGGCGGATATTGTTTACTAAGCCACCTTCTGACATGTCATAGACTGCCTCTGAGTGACTGGTCTGGCACCAAAAGGGGTGTTTCAGTGTGGCTGAAGTGGGCGCTACGAGTAAATGAATTCTAAGATATTAAAACCCTCAGCCACGTCACCTCTCAGACAGAAAAACCTCCCAGCATCAGGCTGCTGCTTGTGGTCCTCCACTGCATAGAAAAGAAGCATCTTCTACAAAATCATGTTTGCCCATCAGCTGCAGGGAGACACAGACTTCCCATGTCTTTTGCTACTGCATTGTTGGTATGATCATACAGGGACCAATTAACTGAGACAGTATTTTAATATGTAGTTATAAAAAGTCCCTTTGCAAGTTGAATTTACGTAGGCCAGATGTGTATTTGGGTGGAAAAGGCTGGCTTTAAATACATCATGAAATAGGTAAATAATTGCAGGGATTAACATACGGAGGGCATGCCACAAAAATACAGTCTCCAAACAAGAAACATCTATGCAAAGCTGAAGGATAGAATAGAAACTGAGAGAACTCTCTTCTAGTAATTCAGAAACCACAAAAATTGCTTCCAAGTGCAGGAATAGCTTTTTCTTCTTGTGCGAAAAGAAAAGCTGAAAGTTCTCCTCCAAATAGCTTTTTTTTTTTGTCCTGCTAGAGCTTACATGATTCTGAATTTCCTAATTTTTGATTTCTTGAAATTTCTGTGACCAACAGAAGAATTAGCAGTATTATCATAAAGGTAATACACCAGTGAGCACAAATTTCAATTGCAAAGTAATTTCTATTGCTATTAATTTGTTAAAATTATTTTTGTTCGTTTTCTGTTTAAAAAGTTTTGTTTAAATGGCAAACAAACAATTAGGAGAATATAAGTTTTCTAGTCTTTCAGTTTGGATCTGACAACATTCCCATTTCACTGCTGGAACTTTGGCAAATCCTTTATGAAGCTGATGAAACTTCAGGCTTTGCATTCCCACTCAAAAGCAAAAATAAAGCAAAAAGAACCCCATTAAGACAACAAGCCAACAGTTTTAGGCTCTTAACATATTTGTGAAGAAATAAGATTGATTGTGCACTCTGTTACTATTTCTGGCACACCTATAGAATAAATCTCAATCTATTCTTTTATCATTTGAAATCAATATTCCCAGGTCCACTGGGTTTAGTGAACTGAGTATCCTGCCATGCACAGAGCTAAAGAAATAATTTCTTAGCCAACGGACTATTGCACCAGCCTTCCCTGGTAATTCATTTTAGGTGTGACTAACCACAGCGTCTCCTCACACAAGCTGTTTTAATTGTTTCAAAGACTGCTGTACACATATCTAAGCTCTCCTGAGCTCTCCACGACAGAAAATCCTAATTAGCACCTGAATATAATATCCAAACACAGACAGGTCCATTTGGTGCAATATCTTTGCAACCACAGTCATATGAAAGCTGTTTCAGCTCTCTATGGACATGTTCCATGTTCCTCCAGCATCAGTAACAAGAGTTATGCCAAGTACTGAGCTCTGGGCTTGCTTTGGTAGAAAATGGAGGCCAAGGCAGAGAGATGTCTTGTGATGAAAGCGTCCTTGCTCTAATGCTCCATTCTGCTGAAAGGCTGAAGGTGAGGCAGAAAGGGCGAGACTGTGCGAAGATTTTACTTGGAAAGTCCTTTTAAAGTTGGCAGGTCTAAGGTATTGAACTACAGCTAGTGGTAACTTGCCACTATACTGATAAGGAAACAGGTCTGGGGACCTGATGCTCAGCAATTACTTTCCTCTCTCTATCTCTTCCCAACTCCACACATTGATTCCTGGCATGACCCCGTGTGGCCGGCTCCCAACCATGTGCACATAAAGATGCAGGAGGGGAAGTTCAGCAGCTGAGCTTTTGCATCAGAAGGGGTGTTGCTGACCTCCTCTAGTGGCAAAGTTCATTAGGAATGAGAAGTTAGCAGGATTTTTGTGGAGGCTATGTGTGCCTAGGAGCAACAACATCATTTTATTCAGGATTGAAGAAGTCTGCAAACTGAGGATCCCCTAATTTTGGTTGCAAGATCACTTCAGCAGGGGTGGATGCACCCGTGCTCTGCTGCATCTGTAGCATGATGGAAAGGGATGGTCAGCTGCTCAAGCATTGTACAGGTGCTGTGCTGAGGTAGCTCACACAAAGTACTTTTGCCACACTCCTCTAGGTTAAAAGCACCTGTAAGAAACTCATTCTTCAAGGACAAAAGCTTCACAGTTTGACAAACAGCTCACTCACCCTAATCACAGGTGTTTTTGCCAAAACGTATTGGGACTGTGCTCTCCCTGTAAGCAAGAAGACTCTTCTGCTTGCTTTTCTCCCACATTTGAATCTGAATCAACCTAATGTTTCAGCATGAACTATTAGAAGGTTCCTAACTCTAGGGTATGATGGACTTGTTACAAAGCTCTGAGAGACAGAGCGGGTATTGAAGCACTCAAGTACTGACAGCCCTGGCTGCATAGTTTGAGCTGCAATAGCTGTGCTGGGCAGGGAACATACTCTCATTGAGTAGCTGGAGGACTCCTCCAAAATCTGCCATCCCACCTGGACAGTGGCATTCCCAGCACAGGCGAGCCTCTGACTGCGGCAAGGAAATCCCGACTGCAACGAGGGACCCCACCTCAAACGGGAGCTGCATGAGTTTCAAGGGCAATACAAGCCGAATCAGAGGCCAAATACTTCGGCAGGGGTCAGAGCGTACAGACTCTGCTTCGATGTCCTTCGACTGGATATTTGGAAAGGTTTTAAACGTCTTCCTCCCCTGTTCTGCCACCAGAGGGCACGGCTCCCCGCTCTGCCAGGAGACGCATCAGCCTGCAAGGACAAGGCGGTTGCCTGCTGGAGAAGTTTGATATCCTTTTCCCCCACCTTCCCGATACCTGCATTTCAGACTCCTGGCTGGACCTGAAGCCCCGTCTAAGAAGAAAATACCCAGAGAACTTTAGCCGAGGCGGAAGGGAAGGCACCCGGCTGTCACTTTGCACGGCTTGAGAAAGCACCTGACATGTCTCGATCCTGCGCTGAGCTCATTTAGAAGCAGCTCTGCCAACACGCCCTGTTCCTATTTCAGCTCTGCCTCGCTTGCACTGTGCTACAGGTTTGTGCAGCAGCCACAGCCCTGCCTCAGAGCCGCTGAGGCATCAGGCAGAGCCTGAGCACAGGCGGGTGAGGCTTCCTGCAGCTCTTGACCTCTGGGAAGCAAGCTGGGTACTGAACCAGATGCTCACTCCTCCTTCACAGCCGTTTCAGAACTACAAGATGCAGGGCAGAGAGTAATAGCACAGTGACCTTTTCTGCAATGACCCTTCAGTAAACAGCACATTCTATTTTATTTCTTCTGCAATAGTCACTGCCAGCACAGTGTGACAACCAGCATATCCTCTGCTTTGATGTGACAATAGAAATCTAACCAGAGCAGCCACAGATTTGAACCTTTTTTTGTCTTATTCTTTTTTTTTTTAGTGATGTTAGTGATGCCTTTGGGAGGTCAGAGTAAGGCGAGTTCAGGAACACTGACAGTAAAACAAAGAAGAAACACCGAATGCATGGTAATTTGCACTAGGCTGAGGTTCAGTCCTACTCATTTTACAGTGAGGCTTTCCAACAGCCACTGGGAAGCAAAAAATTTTAGCTTGCAGCAAAGCTGTTAACCTTTTTTCTATGAAAAGCACCTCCAAACCAGCATGGCCTTTTTGATGCTGTACGAGGACTCAGAACTAATTTCCCAGAGGTATTTCTCACTGAGGAGTGCTCATTCAGGAATTTATGCAAATGTATTTTAGGCTGTGAAGTGCTGGCAAATTGCTTGCCCTTCTCATAAGACACATATGCCTGGTCTCCAACAGTGCTATCTTAAGTTTTCTGGCTTGATGATTAGAATAACCAAATTTTTATTTTAGACATTAAAAGTCAGAAGAAACAAAAACTGAATTAGTGAAACTTTTTGCTTTAGTTTGACGAACTAAGATTTTGTTTCTCCTTAGTTAATACTAGAACAGAATGCATACAATTGTTCAAATGCAAATATGTGTGGAGTTATAAATAACTGTAATTTTCCATCCATATGAACCAAACTCCATGCAAAATAGGCAAACCTGCTTACCAAAGCAGCCACATATTATTAAGGAAGAAATATAGTAAACATTATTTTTGTTTTTTGAAGATACAATGGATATGAATTGGAGTTTAGCAATTCAGTGGTAAAAGCAAAAACAAAAGGCAGCCTAAGATATTGCTGTGTCTAAATGCCAGGTAACAGAGCCTGTTGTGCTGGAAAAGGTTAGGAGTTTGAAAGCCATGATATAGGACATACAATTTTCCCAAGCAACCAAGATTGTATTCTTATGCAAATGATTAGGCTACTAAAAATACCAGGCAATTGAAAGGATCAGCTTTATATAAGCAGAAAAACATACAAATCAGCATTCCATCAGGCTCACCAGCAGGCACCAGCAGGCTTTTAATGGGTGTATTAAACATCTGCTTTCACCCTCTCCCCCTGACAAGTTGCCTCTCTACACACACCAGATGCCTCCGAGGCTGTGCAGGGAGTCAGCCCAGGATTCAGAAAGGGAAAGTCAATAATCATCAGTGCAGCGGAGCACAAATATGGATGAGGTGTGCCTTCCCAGGAGACTGGTGGGGTTCCTCCCACAGGACACAAAAAGTTTGGGCACTTAAACTGTGTGCTGCAAAAGCCCAATGCGAGGCCCAAGGCAATGATGGGCAGGTGCCCATGGTGCTATAGAGCCACCACTCCTCCTCCTGGCTTGATCTCCAGCCTGGCAGCAGCAGTCCCACCATGAAAAGCAGGAGCAATGAGAACACATCATCATCATCACGGTAAAACTCCTGTGATGTGATCTATGATTTCTTTCGATATCTCCTGCCCAGGCATAAAACAACTAAAAAGTTTGCTCTGTCCCCTCTTAAACCTATGTCCTTCAGTGGCCAAATGGCTCTTAGTCTTCTCTGCCAATGGCACAATATTGTGGTGCTGAGCGACTCTGATCTGGCAGCACTGCGGCACCACTGCATTGATCTCGGGTGAAAATGTGCTATAAATGCTTCTATATGTATTTCCAAACCATAGGTAATGTGAGCAATCTGTAGAATCCCTGGGCAAAACATCTGAATTAGGTATTCAGAAAAAGTTCGACTGACTCCTGACCTTGTGCACTAAGGACCTAGATAAGTCAGATGTCAAATTCTCTTTTTACCCAGAGTTTTAGCCTGTGCGAATCTGCTCTAGCGGTCCTTTTGCAGTGACCAGAGGGGAACCTTAACTGTGCTTCCCATGATAAATTTTTGCTTCAGCCCAGAGCTCTTACTCACCCTTTGGTAGCATGTTGTTCATGAACCTCTTGAAGCAGCCAAAAAGAATGAGTTTTGAGCCCATCATCAGATAGCAAGGTGTGTTTTGACTTTTAATAATCTACAAGGACTTGGGCCTGGCAGTGTATTTTCTTCTCTTTCCCTCCCACACATTGTATCTTTTTAACAGGTGTTGGCTACCAGACCAAGCAGGGGAAGATTGCTTTTGTCCTTCTTCCTTTGTGCCTCTGTGCAGGGCCAACACACCAGTTTGTCCTTTCTGGGGAAGAGTCCTTCATTTCACTCCCAGTGAGATATCTGAGAGCCCCCTGACAGGGATCCCTCTGGACAGATCCCTGAAGCTCTCTCTCATCTGTGCTTGAGATCTTTAAGTATTCAGTGCTGCTACACTGGGCTCTGTGTAAATAAGGCTTGTGTGTTTCCATTTCCCCCCTATGTTGTTTTCTTTGGGAAAGTTAACAACAACTGGAAGAGTTCTATTGCAACCTCAATATTATTTTCTGAACCAGATGCTTATTTTAACACTGTAGGCAGAAACAACAGCAAATTCCTCTAGAAGTGATGGCACTGCAGCTTCTTTAAAGTCATTAGAATTTTTGGCAGCAGCTATTTTTACCCACAGAGTGCAGCTCAGGGTTAAGAATGAAGGTGTAGAAGAAGCATTACTGATCACAGCTCCAGTTTGGTCAGTGCTTCTGTTCATTTCTAAACTTTATTTTTTCCCTTCAGAAATTTTTCTTTGGGCTGAAACCCAGCATAATGGTCAGAATTACTTCTGATCCTTACTACTTTACTGCTGCAGCTGAGATGTATCTTGAAAACATTTATCAAGTTTTGCATTAGATTAGAGATCCTTTCCTTTTTGAACCCTTCACTATTTTACTAGTTTGGGACTGCATTGCTCAAACCTCCTTCCCCATTCTGCTGTGCATAATTGCTGGCTACCTAGTGGGAAAGTATTCTAGAACTCAATAAATCAGTTTTGCTAAAATATGTTTGATACTGCCTAGAAGTGTACAGAGCTTGTTTTGACTCTTTTGGTCTCTGCAGAGCAGTGTGAACCCTTGCAGAAAAGATTTTTTCTAGGAAACAGTTTTGCTGCATCACTGCTATTCACCTCCTGCTTTCTGAAGAGCTTCACTGATTTCAGCTCAAGAACGGCAGCCGAAGTTTCTCATCAATAATAATAATAATAATAATAATAATAATAATAATAACAATCCTCTCGGAGCAGGACTCCAGCACACCTGCAGCACACCTACCAGACCAGCACGTGCAGAGTCTCAGGAGGCTTTGATCACTGGTGCAGAAAGGAGCAACCTGAAGTTACTTTGTAAAGTGAAGCCACAGCTATGGATAATCATTAAGAAAACACATAAGATTTGCTGTTTACCATTGCATTTCTGCAGTTCTAAAACCAAACCAGCCATGTTGTCAGGAGCCAACATTTTCTGGATACCTCATGCTAGCCTTTGCTACACTCAGAGGGATACAATGCAGCAGGAATTGATTTGAGAAAGCGCAGAGAACTGGCAGCTTTTGCTGAAAGGAGATTTCTTGTATTTTTTCATGATGATATATCTGGGTTTGGTTGAAAAAATTTATTCAAAATAACAAAACCTGAATTGTTTTCTTTTTCTTTATCCCTTTCACTTTTCTCCTCTTGTTTACTCCTCTGTTTCCCTTAGCAACTGGTATAAAGAGGAGAAAAGGAGGAGAAAAATAAACAAACAAAAATGGTTTTTTAATAGAAGGATGAGAAAGTGCTTCTGTTTCTGTCAAAAAACCCAGAAATGTTGCATCAAACCAGAAAATATGCGAAAATGGTTGTTGAGGGAAATTCTGTCAGACTATTTTTATTGGTATTTTTATCACCATCATCATTAACCCACTATGCTTTCGGCACTGCCCCTTACTGCTAGGAAAGACTGATGACTTCTTCAGAAATCTGGACTGAATCCAAAGATTTGAAATCCTGAGACAGGGTCAAGCCCTAAGAGCAGGAGGGTGCCAAGCAATGTCGCAAATGCAGTTCAGGCTGTGGGGTTGTTGATTCACTTCTGTCCTAACCTAAAGACCACCTTTTCCTCATCACATACTGGCCTTTCACTGCCACAGAGCACAAACAAGCAACTCTCAGACAAGAAAGTAATCCTTTACCAGAAGAAATCACCTCTAAATATCTGTGCTCTGATCAACTAATGTTCTGTTCAAGGGACACCCAATCCTGACTTTCCCTTTCTTCCAAGAATAAGGTATTAGGCAAGGACAAGCCAATGCTAACGACATCATCAGCCCTAAACTCCTAGGGACATCTCTCTGCATGCTGTGCCCCAAGGTCTCCCTAGGGCCATGAGCAGGGCCTCTGTAGTTTCCTCTGTAGGAAACTGTTTAAATTCAGTCCTGATCAAATCTGTGACTGTCTAGACTCTGGGACCAAGAAATACTTTTGCACCTTTGCTTCTGAACAAGGTCAAGATAATGCAGTGAGTGACAGCTTCTCCCTCCAAGAGGTCCCAGGGAAGAGACCTCTCACCGTGGTGTCACATCTTGTAGTTGTGTTCCTGTGCACCATGCACAGCACATCTAAAAAGTCTGCACGAGCAGTATGCTACATGATAGGCAAGTCAGGAGAATTTGTCCCAAACAGAGTCAAAAATCAAGATAAAGCTGGTGCCAGATGCAGTATAGGTCCACTCAGACAAGAGAGAGATGCTGGTATTTGGGAGAGGTTGTGCTGCAAGAAAATAGGATAAAAGTCCATAAGCTGTCAGCTGAAGTTGTCAACTGCCTGACAACTGTCAGAGGTGGGAGGGTACAGCCAGAGGCAACTCTGCTCTGAGATTGCTCTGCAGGTCAGAAGGACTTTTCCTATCATTGCCTGAAAAAAAGGCAGCATTGCTGTCAGGAGCAGATCTCACCCCTGTGATCCCTCTGCAAAAACTATGTCTAAGAACGAGGAAAACAAAGCTTCATAATTTCACTGATCTTAAAAAATATGCAGCAGATTTTTAAGATTAGGGCCTCAGTTTTCCTGCTTTGTTCAAGCTCTTTCTACAGTGAAGTAAAACAAGGAAGGGTCAAGGAGTCGACACAGCCCCACAGGGCAAAGCAAAGGGATGGGAAATGGGGTCTTGCTCTGTGCTGGGGAGAAGTTATATAACTGTAAAGAAAAAGCACTTTAACTTTGGTGGCCGTTGTGCAGCGAGTGTTCTATCATGCTTCAAATTTTCATTTGGATTTGAGTCAGATTTTAGCATATTAGCTTCTCCCATGACCATATCCCAGACATTCTCAATTCTTCATGGGAAGGACTATCCTGGAAAGAATTAAACAGGGTGAGGGGTGAGTCACCACCCTTTTTCTTTCAGTTGATGAGATGCGTTCAGTCCTCGAGGAAATTATGGAGAAATGCAACCTCCCTATTAATGGGTCCAGCAGAAGAGGCATCTCAGCCAGCTGTGAAAGACTGATACAGACATGGCAGCACCAGGCTCTGCAATTTCGCTTGGAGTCATTCTGTTTGGGACTGTGTGCTGTGGGCAGCTCTGGTCACTGCAGGGACTGGTGGACTATGTCAGGAACAAGAGAGAGCTGCCTCCCTGGAGCTTGCAGCAAGACCAACACAGCAACAGAAGGTGGGGACACCATGCCTGTGCCTGAGTCATGACAAACTCTCTCCTGACAGCATGTTGCACACAAAGAAAGGAAGAATTCACCATGAAAAGCATTAGTACAGAGATGGATGGGCCCTTCTTCATAGCCTTCACCATGACACTGGTCTGTAAAACTAAAAGGCTGGTTGTAGAAACTGAGTTTGATCAGCTCCCATGTGCTGAGGAGAACCAGCAAGCACTATGATGGCTGCTTGCACTGCCCTTAGCTTCAGGCCACAGGAAGATTCTGAAGTAATTCAAAGAAAAGGAGGAAGAACTTTGAATGCTCCTGCTCCCAATGTGCTGTGTACACGTTGTTTGACTCAAAGAAGACGAGAAGAATCAGGGAGCAGAGTACCACAAAGCTGGCACTTGCCATCTGTTAAGTATTTTGCAAGTGGCTGCCACCACAACTGGATCTACTTTTACGGATGCTGGGATGACAGTGAGTGAGATATGTCCAGTAGAGAGCAGGGAGAAGACTGAGCAGCAAGTGAAGGAAGCAGAGGAAGTTGAAGTAGGTTGAGGGAGTAAAAAGCCCCTCAGTAGTGCTGAGAGTGTGGGAGAAGAGGATTGGGTAGGGTTAAAACATTTTCTGGTGAGTAGGAAGGAAGCAGATGCATGTAAGGGGATGGAGTGAGGGGCAGTAGGAGAGCAGGAAAAGCACTGTGTCTAAAGAGTCCTGCAAGGATCACATCACAGGTAGAAATCTTCCCTTTAAGGACTGAAATCACAATTACACTGGTTGAATTAGGGGGCTATGGCACTGTAAACAGAAGTGGTTTACACAAGGAGCAAGCCCCTCTGCTAAGAGGTTATCTAGAGAAGTATGGAAACATTAATTTAGGAGGCAATTTTTAACCTTGGCAGCTGCCTTACCCAGTCTCCCCAAAAAGGCAGATGAAACCTGATATATACAGGGTTCTGCAATGCTAAGGCATATTTCTTGTTTAGTGAATGTTCCTGATTTATACAATGATCACAAGAGTCCAGGGACATCACTGCTCTGCCTTTCTATCTCTACAGGTCAGAAGTTTAAAGTTCCAGTATTGCCATAATTTTTTAAAAAACACTGAAATACCCAGTCTGGACATGGTGTATCTTTCCCACTAGCTGGCATTCTGCAGCAACAGCCTCATTTGTATTCTGTCTTTTACTTGAGCAAAGAAAAAAACCACTCTGCATTGCCACAACTAAGTCCTTCCCCACTGCAATACAGAGATTGCCAAACAGTCACACTAAATTCAACATGCTCCTACTAACATATTTTATTCATACTGATGGTCTGCTTCACAGTGTGTTCCCAAAGACTTGATTTAAAATTTAAGCTCCAGACTTCTAACAAAATATATAAAGCAAAACAAAGTGAGTATCTTTTTCTGTGTAGCAGCACAACAGAGCTGCTTCTCCTTCAAGGCTCATCTATCACAGATTTCAGGCTGGAGGTTATTTTTCCCCACACAGGGCTGGAGAGTCTTCCTGTACAAAGGAGAAATTTGTGACTTCTAAAAGAGTCATTGTCTATAAAGTCCTACTTCTTTTTCAAGTTAAAAATTAATTTCAGGCTGTGGATAAGTTGATGATGACTTGATGATCCCACAAAGTGAGGCTTCCTCCAAGCCCTTCTTAAGCAGACTCTATCTTGACAGGCAAAGTTCCTGACACCAAACCAACTGTTGGGGCGTTGTATTTCTGTCTTGAGAAGCAGGAGTGGCCACGTCTGTTGGGGATTAAAGTTTCCCTGGCCCCTCCTGGTTGGATCTTCACACAGCAGGCTTTTCCCTACACTCTGATTCTGTTCGTGAAAAAAAAATGCAGCTAAACCTATCAGGTAACTTCAAGTAAGACACTGCAAGAATCTGAAAGCTTTGTGGGCCAGAGCCATTTTTCACAGGGCTCTCCTTCGCCGTCAGCAAGTCCAGCATTTCACCCGTGGGTCTGGGAAGAACTTAGAGGAGCATCCTCCAGGTGCAATAAAGGCTGTGGAACATTTTACTCCAAGCTGCACAAGCCATGGCACTCTGTCACACAGGGGATACTCAAGGAGTTGGAAAGTATCTGGGCTGCACTAAACTCCTCCACAACCCATGGGAAAAAAAAAAAAAGAATCTCCAAGGGATGGTTCACAGTCACTCAAACATGTTGTGGGATAGGAGGACTCACCACCTGAAACTCCCCCCATCATGTCAGAGAGAAGCAGGCAGAGTTCCCAACAGGCACTGATACTTTTCTGAATGAGTCAGATTTATCCTTTCTTTTGTGGGCAGAGCAAAACATCTATCTGCAGAGAAATGGGGAAACTAGAAATATCAGCTGCTGGTGATAATCTGTGTCGGGAGCAGCAGGCCAAAAAAGATTCCTCCCCTTACGCTGTGTGAGCCATATCCTGCAACACTTGAGTTTCTTCTCACTGACTCCTGTCAGCAACTGCTTTGAGAATTTTTACTGGCAGCAGTCTGAGTTTACCCTTGGCACCACATACAATCCCCACAGCACTGCTCCATGAGGGACAGTGCAGTCCAGGAATGGCAAGACTGGGCTGAGCTGGGAGCCAAGGTGATGAGGGCAGGTCCAGTGGCAATAACCATAACCAGCTGCAGTCCAGTGTTGTCCAGGCAAGGCCAAAGTAATAAGGAAGGCCTGAGGTCAAGCGAGGAATTCAAGCCAAGCCCAGATACACCACATATTTCACACCGTTAAGGCCAGCTCTAAGGCAAGGATCTCAGCTCCAATGCTGCACCTGGGCCAGGTGGAGGGTGGCTGGAGCAATGACAGCTTGCTGGAGGTGCTCCAGCTCCTGACAACCATTGTGAAGGCAAGTCTAGGAACAGTGTTAGCCCTGGACTGGCTCAGCACTTCTAACACTTAACCAACAACAGGACTTACCCTCAGACATGCAGGGTGTGTTTCAGATTCCCACTCCACTCTAAGACCTCTTCCTCTCCCACTCTTCATTGTTATGTAACTATTAATAGTTTCTCGTGCGAGGAGCTGGAAGCAGAGGGAGAGCTAAGAATATAACACTATGAAATGCTACAATCGATGACCTGCAAGGAGCAGAGAAGAGATGCTGGCTGCCAGCTTATCCTTCTCCCACCAGGGCCGCCCAGGCGGCACCAGCTCCCTGGCTGAGGCAGCTCAGCCACAGCTATAATTCAGTGTGAGTCAAAAGTTTTATTTTGACAGGAAAAGCTGAAACAGCAGAGGGCTTCTTGCCATCATCTCTGGACAAGCCAAGGAGAGGCAGAAATGGTTTGTTTAATGCCATGTCTCATTATTCCTGGCTCTTCATGACTCATTAAGTGTCCTAGTTTTGTAACTAACTCCTGCTGAGCTCAACATTTGATACACATTTATGGGTGGCCTGTTGGCTGTGCTAACAATTCATAATTCCCTTAACCATCTTAACTCCTTCCTTTGCATGCCAGGCTTCCTTTAAACAACTATAAGATGAAGATACTGAGGACTTCAGTTCTTAACACAGAATGAATTACATGTATCTGGACAATTTATTAATATATGCTATATTAATGCAGTTAATATGCTGCAGTTAGATACCCTCGTTCTGAGCTCAAATAAACTATGCCGCATCCTAATGCTTCTTACACTGCTCCCTTCTGTATCCATTTGGCTTTTACCATGGATATATCCATGCAGATGGATGCTTGATACTGATAGCCCTTCAGAAGAAGGTCAGCAGCACACTCAGCAGTATTTATTCACTTGTACAGAATGGGAGCAGGAGCCAAATGACCCTTCTTGGCCGTTACATGTGGGAATTAGAAGTAAGAGGCCTCTGTTCAGGAACCTTCTTGTGATATGAGTGATTTTGTCAGCTTCCCCCATTTTCCACCTTGCTTTCCTTGCAAAAGGTCAGTGAGAATTCAGAACAGAGCCCAGCCACATGTTGACCCAGCCTGACAACTGATTCAAACAGGGCAACTGCAAGCATTCAGCACAAGTTTGACAGGCAAGAGTATTTTTCGAGCTGACAGCATATTTAACCTGTCTCTTCTGAAAACATCATGCATGGTCACCTTGGAGGTAGGTAGACAGGTCTGTGATTTAGGTTAATTTTTCTCTCATTCACTTGAAGCACAGAGTCACTTAGTCCTGTCACACTGAAAAGATGTGACTTTGTGTACACAGTCAAAAAAATCCAGTCTATGTATTTCGGGGCATGACTGAAAAGCCATCAGCAAAATCACACAGTTTTAAACTGAAGGTATCTTGGGTTACATTAAACTCTAGGTGGAAGTTATTTGCAGCTTCAGTCAAAGAGTGTCATAGAAGTGTGTCTGATTTCAGGCTAACTTGTATGAGAATGGTCTAAAATTCAGCGGTGTGTCAGCATTCAAAGTGGCTTTGTACGGGGTTTGGTTGGGATGGATTTAATTTCCTTCACAGCAATGTACAGGGTCTGTGCCTTTCATCTGTGGTTAAAATAGCACTGGTAGCACACGGGTTTGGGTATTGCTGAGCAGTGCTAGCACGGTGTCAGGGCTTTCTCTCCAACAACCCAACCACTTTGAAGGTCTGTAGGCTGGAGATGGGCAAGAGATTGGGAGGGAGAATAACTGGGCCAGCTGACCCAAATAACCAAAGGGATAACCCATGCCATGTCATGTCCTCCTTAGAAAAAAAAGCTGAAGGAAAGGAGGATGATGGGAGAACATTTGTGGTGATGTCATCCATCTTCCCAAGCAACCGCTATGTCTATTGAGGCCTTGCTTCCCAAAAAATAGCTGGACATCTGCCTGCTGATGGACTGTAGTGAATGAATTCCTCTTTTTACTTTGTTTCCATGTGCAGCTTTTGCTTTTCTTAACAACTGCACTTTTATCAAACCATGAGATTTTCGATGTCATTTTCTCCCCCAGCCCTTTCAAGGAGAGGAGTGAGAAAGCAGCTGGGTGGATGTCTGGCAGTCAGTCAAGGTCAACCCTCCACGGGGTTCTGGACAAAAATTAATTTTCTTGACTGTTCTTTCCATTTTGGTTACTGCTGATGGCAAAGAAAACAGATGATGTAAACTTCAAAGGCATTTTCACAGGAGAACTGTCAATTTCATTTAATACTGCCAACCTTGAACATTCAATAAACATCAGTCCTGATTACAAAGAAGAAAAAACCACTTGGGGTCTTACCTGTTAAGCCTTGGTGTGTGAGCCCGCGTGGATGTGGTTTTATGGCCAGCATGTTCTAGTTCAAGCCTGTGCTGCCCTACTGAGACTGGCCCCACCCTCACTAGAGCCTGCTTTATACTCCTGCTGCTTGCCTTAGGTCAACACCAGCAGTCAGGAGGAGAGTCAAACGAGCTTCAAGACCTGGCTGACAAAAGCAGGGACAAGGACGGTCTTGTTCATTCTTGCAAAATCTTTTGTTTCAAAGGTGGTTTGCGGTAGCAGCAAGACTGTGCTCCGTCTGCCATAGGGTGGTCCAGGAGGAGCACAGGAATACAGTTTGTCACCACAGCATCTCTCCCTGTGTGCAGCAGTTCCTGTCAGCAGGAGAAAAAACAATCACTGATTTCAAGTCAAGTGCTTTGACCGCAGCATTTCTGTCTTTGTCCTGCATTGCTTTATGCAAGGTTTAGACACTTGCTGTTGGTGACTCGGGCTGGTGCTGAAGGATGTGCTTTAGCTAGAGACATGGCTGTTACAAAACAAAGAAAGTGCACAAATTCACCCCCGGAGGAGTGAAAACAACAGGCTTCAGTGTCAGAGAATATGTTTCTCTGGAAGGGATTTAGTTATTTTCTTACCCCATGAAAATAAGTGCCATCTCTCAGAAAAGACTCCCCTGTGAGGATTTTGATCCTTTGGGAAGGAGGATGAGTTAGCGATTAGAGATGAAACACAAAGGTGTTTTCAGCATAGCAGCTGGCTGCTCGGTTTTCTAATACAGTACATTACATTGTTAATGTAAATGTTGCTTTGTACCTTCTGTTTTTCTCCCAGTAGAATTAATTTCAGCACTGTTTGCATGCCAAGCATGCACACTCACAGCTATGAGCTCTGGGGAGAGGGAGAAGGCACAGCTTGGACCTGCACTGATACGATCACAAAGATTCTGCACCAGGGCTGGGAGCTGAAGCCCCTGCCTTTGCCAAGTGACTTCACCACAAGACCATCTCTGCTCCTGCCCACAGGAACTGTCGCACACCACTACTGACAGACCTCGGGAGTCAGCAGATTGGAGGAAAGGCATCTGGCTGTTTTGAAGTCCTTTGGGAGATCTGCAGGAACAGGAGTCTTTTGTTCCACTCCGTGATGCAGCAAAGAGGGAAAAAACCCCCACCATTTACCACAGAGCAGCTAACCCTTCCCAGTTTGCTAATCCAATCTGCACTCCTGCTCCTGCCAGGAATCAATCTGTTTCAAGGCTGCACGTGTCATTTATTAAGAAATAAGAGAGAGCAGGGAGGAGCAGTTTTGAAAGCAGCGAGCCATGCAGGGGCTGGGAAACACAGGCTGCCAAGTCCTTGGGAACACTCAGAGATGAAAGTACCACAGGAGTGCCACATGGCAGTGCTGCTGGTACAGGTGCCGTGCTGCTAAAGGAGCTCTCTACATCCCGGTTATGAAGAGACACAGATCGTGGAGCTGGAGACACAGAGCCCATTAAATCAAATGGTCACAAAATGGGACACAAAGGGAGTATATTTTTTCATGCTATGGGAGCCACTGACCCAAGCTGAAAGCCTTGGGAGAAAAAGCAACAGGGCATATAAGTACTTCCTGGGGAGCTGACTGTGAATGAAGCAGCTTGGTTTTCACTTGGATTTGCAGACACATGTTTGTGAAGAAAATGAGGGTGGAAAAGCTGGGGAGATTTCTGAGAGGACTATAGGCTTGTACTTGAGAGAGGGAGAAGTACCTAATGCTGTGTGTTGTGGTGGGGCTGCTCAAGGTACACGAACTGCAGAAACATCCA
>VZTA01014901.1:363-15254 GCA_013398855.1 Mohoua ochrocephala
ATGCCAAAAAAAAAAAAAAAAAAAAAAAGGCAGGATATTTGCTGTATCTGGAACAGGAAGTGTTTATATCTGTGCACAGGCAGAAAATCTGTTCATTACAGTACATGAATGCAATTTATCACAGCTCTTTTTTATATTCCATAGAAAAAAGGTACAATTAATATATACCTCAGTAGGTCTGGGATACAAGATAACTTACTGAAAAATGCCAACATGAAGATGCCATCATTGCCAACTCTAAGCTGATCTGCATCACTGAAATCATCCCGTGGTGGATACTCTTCTTCCTGGATTTACAGGTTAGTGATAATTTAGTGAAAAGTTTAGAATAACTATCTATAGGATAAAGTATTAATCATGTTTCTAAAGCTAGAAGAAAACTGACATTTCTGTAACATGTCCACATAAAGGAAGTTTTAAAAAAATAATTTATAACTATAAAACAAGTCTTATTTGCTGCTTATATTGACAGAGCCCAAATTTTCTGTAAAAGTTTCTGTAGAAGATATGTACATACTGTATATTCATCTTAAATGAAGCTAGAATTATTTCAGATTAGTACTTTGACAATGAAAACCAACTTTTTTTTTTTTTACTGTAACTATCTTGACATGTAGCCAAACTACTAAATATTATTTTGAAAAGTCATCACACAGTAAAATCTATAGTTTTCCTGCTGGAAAGGTCTTCTAATAATCCTCTAAACATAAAGTAAGTTATAGAATAAGATTAGTATCTTAAAATCAAGTGCTGACGCAACAGCACTGCGCTAACAAATTTTCTACCCCACAGCAGAACATAAGCTGGGCAAAGAACACCTCCAGGGTCACTAGAGGGCGCGAGCACATTAAAAGTGTCTAAAAGGCTCCTAAACTCAAAAAGCACTGTACTTGGAAGTCAAACAAAGCAAACAGATGCCAGTCAAAACGATCCAGAGATTTCTCCCATTGTGTCAAAATGCTGGACCTTAAAATACTGAAAGGGAGAGTCGCTTTGCTTCTCAGCACTCGCTTTTCAACAGAACTTGGCAGATATTATATATGCAGTTCTATGCACAGGTGAAACATCGCTCCAGCTGTAGACTGGCAAACACAAAAGTTTTCACAATGACAGCACTTCCTGAAGAGCCTGATGAAAACTAAGACCAATTAAACACCATTTTTATACTTAAATGAGTAACATCAAAACAATGCAGGATGACACAAGTTAAATAATGCTGTCAGTAGCAGCAGTAATATGGTCTAAACAGAAGCACATGTAACATTCTTTTCCTAATTTTTGCTCGTACTACCATCATGTATTGGGTCTGAGATAAGAAATTACCTATAAAAACAAATTAAATCAAGAGAGATCAATTCAAGTGAAATTTACTTGGCTGTTTCACCCACAAGCACTTACTACAGAAATAATGTTTATGACTGAAAGGGCATTAAACAAGCACAGTGATCTAAAGCTCTGTCACATGTTCCCCTTTGTCAACAGAGCAAAATAATTTACCAAGGTATGGCAATTAGGTTAAAAATGTGCTCGAACGACTGCTGTACCAACTCAGAGCAGTCAGCTTCACCCTTAGTAACATGGCCGTGAAATTCCAGCTGTGCTCTGTATTTCAGATTAATTACCCAAGACACTGTATCAGATAACTTACTTTAAAAACACTGCTATTCACACAGACAATTCCAAGGGAAACACAGTTGAACGACAATCTTAAGAGGCTATAATTCAACTCCACATAATTTCAGGTGTCTCTGAACAGTCATCTTAAGTGACTAAGAAAGCATTAGTTTATTTAGCTCAATTTTGCTGCAGCTACAAGATTGATAGAGAGGAAGAAATGGGAGGGAAGGAAGGGCTGAAAAGGCATTAAAAAAAGAGCTGCATTTGAATGTGTTTATCTCTGAAATAAATGCCACAAAAGCTCCTTTTTCAAGTCAGGACAAAAAAAAAAGTATTTTTGATTTTAATTTCACAAGGTCTACAAAACCCCATACATAATAATTTTGGACTTTTTCTTAAACTGTCTGCTAACTAGTGTACTTCATACTGGCATTTCCAAAACAATTAGTGAATTATGCTCCATGCAAAAGTTGCCTCAGAAAAAAGAAAATTTGGCTCAACAACAGTAACAAGTTTAGCAGAGGCTTCTCTGAAGCTTACACATGTGAGAAACACAGGTCAATAAATACAGCTCAGGAACACGAGAGCAGACATTTGCAAGAAGCACTGTTGTATTAAGTGTGAACAAGTAGCAATTTATCACACTCCACAGAAAAGAAGGAGAAACTGAGTTGTCTTTACTGTCTCCAAAAACTGGCATACAAAAATTATGAGTGTTTAAGAAATTAAATACTTAGAACACTAAGAAATTAAATCAGCTTATATCTACATCATTTAGGATTATGAGGTTCTATGAGCAGTCCTGCAGACAGAAAACCCTAACTGACCACTGCTCAAGTCCCACTAATACTGGCTCTTTCAGCGCTCTCATTCGATCTGGTTGGTGTCAATTGCCCCAGTCTTTCTTCAAAATAAAATTGCTTGCCACCATGCACTGAGGAATGAAAATGGGCAATGAAGAACAACTGTCCTCTGTGCTGATGCTTAAACATATTTTCACCAAATACTTCTGTTAGATAGTGACATTTTTATGAATGATATTATATAGTTTATTTATATTTTTCTTTTTAATGAGAAGTAGGTAACACAACACACACAAATCTATAAGATATTTAACAACGTTTCAGTATCTGATTGATTTTTGACCAATTTAGCCAAGTTAAAGAAGATGGACAGCATTTCTTTCTTTCTAAATAAGCTGACATCTGTAGGAACAGAAAATTTATTGCTCCTATGACCAGAGAAACATCTAAACAGCAAATTATATTATCAACATAAATGGCATGTCACACAGAGTAATTCCTCTAAGCAAAAGAACATCAAACAGTACACAGCATCTATTGAAGCTGAATCTATTAACTCCCCATAAACTACAGTGCTCTCTGTAGTATTCTGCAAGAGGAGGACTGTTTTTTCTCCTCAGTGTTTTTTTAGCTTTTTTCAAACTGAAATCTAGCATGGCATATAGTGAGACAATCACCTTTACTCAAGTAAAGAACCACTAAACTGATATAACTCTTCCCAATGCAGTGTTTACAGAGAAAAACTTCTGAGGAAAGGGTTAAATTACTTAATAAACCCCATAAATGATACCTTCAGCATACAGACCAATATGGAGAAATTAATAGTGGGGGGGAAAGGCACAATTAACCCCAGAAGCATTTGTTTGCCAGCAGGAAAATTCATAGCAAAGTCTAAACTAGAGAGAACTATACCATACCTCTGGACGACTGAGGAATATTTCATCAAACAGACTCCTAGATTCCCTAAACTGGGCGTGCTAAGCATGTAAAAACAGAAAAACATAAGACAAATGCAACTGAAAAGCATTAAGTAAAAGCCATTCATTGCAACATACAAACAAGTCATTAAACTGTTAGCAGTATTTTTGTCCATTTAAATTGACCTCGAGAATTTGAAAAGAAAAAGCCAGGATAACTAATGCTACCACTACTGATGACACAGGGCTAGTACAATTTCTTTGATGAAATGAGATATCTGGGAGCATTTGAAAGGAATACATGTTTATATGCAATCTACTCCTGTAAGACAAGCCACACAAAGAATTATAAAATTATCGAAAGTTTCAGTAAATGTTAAGTTTAGATTGTTCATTTTATCTGTTAATTCAGGGCCTATGATGAAGTATTTAATATGATCACATTAAGGATCTTGTTTTTTTAAGTACCCTACATGATTTAGGGGAAAAAAAATATGAAAGCTGCTTATTAAGTGTCCTGCCCTTTCATGTCATTTTCCTCTCTTTTGCTTAACGAATAGATTTGTAACCTCCACTGCACACTTTGGAGTATACCATGAAAATTGTCAGCTTCACACATCATTCAAGGTAACATTTAACTTTTTCCAATTGTTCACATTATTGCAGTAAAGAGGCAATATATCCTCAGTTTACAAGGAAGAAACCAGAAGCACAGAACACAGCAGAGTTCACATTTGTAAGAGCACTAATTTCATAAGGCTGAAAATAAAAAACTGAAAAATCTACATGTTACATCATTTGTCTATGTTTTGCAATGTGTGCAACATGAAGGTCAGATAGTGTCTGCAGCTGTCACTTGTGAAAGTGAGAAAACAATTAAACTTTGCACTACTGTTACATAATTAAGTTACTTATCTTTTCTTCCATGGGTATTCAGAGCTAAATCCTTCCCCCAAAGACGGCAAACCACCACTGAAACCGTAACAAGACCCTTCTTTCTTATTCCAGCCATCTGCCACATTAAGACAGTCTTATTACACAGTCTTAGTCTATCTCAGAGTAAGTCCAGAGGTATTAAATAAGGTAGGGATTTTGTGGCAGCATCACGTGGCAAGATAATTAAAACAGCAGTAGTTAAAACTGCACTGGCACATAATTTTAATATCATCTACAAAACTGAAACGCAGCTTCAGCATTTCTTACTTTTTCCCCAAATCCCAACTTTGCAACCTTAATGCTGTTTCTCTAATACAGCTTGTGTGTCTGCATGCATTTGCCTTAAAAAGAAACAAAACAAAAAACACAGAAGCAAACTGAGCAGAATTACTGCCAAACTTGCGCTCTTCAGCAGACAGCAAGAATGTGACTTTCAGATACACTGTGCAGACTTCTGATACTAACTTAGTACTGCCATAAGTCTAGAACCTTTTAGTCAATCTCTGTGTGGGGGAATGATAGCGTGTTCCTACTGATTTTTCATAAGTAAGTGAAATTCTTGTGGTGTCAGCATGTAGTTCTTGAATGTCAAGTTCTCCGGTATGTTCTAGCAAAGCAGACTGTGAAAAAGTTTATTTTTCACTTCATCACTGTATCCAACTCTCTTGCCTCTTAACTCCAGATTCCTTTTCCCTCCCTGCTCTTCTTTTCTCACACATCAGCTTCGGCTCCTTTCCCAGTACTACATTTTGTCCTCACTTAGGTTCCTTTCTCCACCAATCTCAGTTTATCCTTTTCCCTTCTGTTTCTCATTTAAGTCTTTCTACTCTCTCTATACCACTGCTCTCCATTCTTGCCTTTTCTTGTTTTGACTTCGACCCATCCTCTCTGATCCCTGCCAGAGCCAGTCACCTCCTTGCTCAATCAAAACCAGACTTCTCTTCCCACAACATGTAAGGTTCAGAGGCTCAGCCCTTGTCCTTTTTCCCTCCACTCATCACTGAAGACAGCTGAATCTAGTGACTTTCCCCTTCCCTTCTAACTGAAGGCTAAGAATAATAAAACTGCCTCAGGACACACCCGAAATTGCTATTTCTCAGGTTCAATATTTCCACCAAAAGCAGTCAAGAGCAGCCATAAGGTGTTATCAACTTTAGTTCTGTAGTTCTACTCTGATACAGAACATTTGAGAATGTTCTCGGGGAACAGCACACCTGAAGTCCCATCCCCTTCAGAGATATGAGCAGCCTAAACTTTTTCATGCAAGACCATCTCCATGCATTTACAAAATTTGAAGCTCTATGTATCAACTGAGGAAACTCATTTTTCAAAAATCTGTGGTTTGACCAAAAACAGGCAGGCTGTTTGAGGAAGGGCAAAAGATGTTTCTGTCACAGTGACCTGAACTTGTAAGAAAGAGTAAATAAAAGCTTAAAATGACAAGATTAAAAAAATACTTGTTGTTTTGGTTTCGGGTTTTGTTTGTTTGTTTTGCTCAGCTTTATTCTTGCAATTGGCAGAACCCCAGACTGAGTTGTCAAGGGAGATTGCTTGTATGCCTGAAATTTGCGCTTCATAGGGTTATAGACAGAAGAACAAGGATCTTGCGAGAGCTGCACATCCTGTCTTCAGCATCACAGACACTTTAAAAGTTAGGGTTTGGGTTGTTAATGCTCCAAGTTTGTAATTTCAGAACACGGGTTTCATTCAGACCAGTATTTCAGCAAAAGTTTTACTTATGTGACAAGCAGTAAGGACAGACTACAGAGAATCCATGCTCCTGTTAGAGCAGATAAAATATTACAATGGAGATCATCCCCTCACAGCTAAAACTTGGCAAGTAACCATTCAAATCTCCACAGTTTCCCGCCAAATTCAGTCAAAAAGATTTGTGTGACACCATCACTGGTGATGTTACACAAACCCACTTTAACTTTAGCTGTGCATACCTTAAAGAGAGTGTTGTGCACTGCGAGCACTGTGCAGCAGTCAAGGAAGGACCTGCCTCCTGCTGGGTGAGTAAAGGTTTTTTCCCAGCCACAAGCACACTGCAGCCAGTAAGGTTTCAAATGTATATCAAATGTAATCACATTTGATCTCAAGGAGGAGATTTTTAGTGAAAGACCTGGAAGTCTTTTTTGGGTATAGTATATTATGGTCGATACTACCAAGCAAAACTTCCACATTCCAAAACTTGAGAGAAAAGAAGAAACTTGCTCGCAAAACTAACATTTATCACCGATGGCAAATATCAATCTTCTGTTTTGAAGACTGTTTTCTTCTTAAGGTTAATTCTTACAAAACTAGAAACACTGAATACATGCCTATTTACTGTTTTCCACAACTCATGTAGGGGCTTTTTAGTTTTAAGTACTTGGAACATTTCTTTGAACATCAGTATTTAAGTTTCCATAGATCAAACAACAGGAACCTTTCCTTTTAAAAACGATCTACGTGATTTGGGGTCATGACCCTTCCAGACTGTTGGAATTCTCCCTTCCTCTCTAAAGGTCTTTGGTAATTCTTCTGCTTCTACCATCCAAAACACTAAACAACAGCAACAACTCTAAAAAGTAACATTAGTAGGGGATACCTAATTAAAAGCTGACAAAATGCTAGATAAACTGTTAGAACAGGGCAAAATTTGGCTTTTAAAGCTGTTTGGACAGCTATGTCTCTCCAAAGATTGAATATGTTGTGCTTTTCATAGTATTTTACAACTAACTTACACTATCTATATAAACCTAAACATCCAAAATATTTCCATCATCCGCCCACCATTATTACAGTAATGGGTTATAATATGGGCCCAATTGTCATAAATAATTGGCTGAACACGTTCCACAACACTGAAATACACAAGAAGTGTATCACTTACTCGCTGGGCAACTTCAGCTGCAGCAGCTGCCATGGCTGCAGCTTTGGCCTTCTCTGCTTCATCGTATGTAGGAAGAGAGGTAGCTACACTGTATGGAGGTGGTACAGGATAAAACTCATTGTGTGTGTCTGTTCAAAATAAAGAAGTTATTTATTTTCAAACCAAAAAGATGTCAAGAATATTAACTTTCACATGCACGTAATTATTTACCTTTAAAGTATATTTTTTTTACAGAGACTGAAACTGAGGATATTCACATTTTAAGTTTGTAAAAATATTTTTCAAAGAAAAGCTTTTAGCAGCTTGATGGTACTTTGAGCTGCTACCCAAGGCAGAAACCTAAACACAGATGCTGGCAAGGAGTCAACAAATTTATGAACAAAAAAATCATATTTGTTTAGTTATATCCCTAGGCATTCCAACCAAATGCTTTTTATCCAATCATACAAAAGATATACACACAAAAATCTTGGGGAAAAAAAAAAAGGAGCTTTTAAATATCATTATTAATCTGTTACTTCAGTCCAGTAATAGCCATGCTGTATTCTTATTAGTGTGGCCTGGTTGCCAACTCCAGTTGCTCTGGAGTTGAACATCAGTTCTTCCAAGATTTCAATTTCAACATATTCTTTTAAAAATGATCTTTCCATTAAAATGGACCACAGACCTCAATCTTCTGTGTTGCAACAGTAAAACATCACTATATAGAATAGAATTATTAACAACATTTAATTAAAAGTACTTAAAATATGCCTTGAGCTTCCTCCTACAGCCAGCAGTAGCTCGTTACAAGGCTGCTTACGTGGTAAAGATTTGTCAGCACAGGTCACATGGTCAACAGATTTGTCAGCACACCAACACAAGGATGTTATATATAGGCATAATTCCACACAGCTATGTATTATACTTGCAAACACTGTCTCAAAGAACAGGGACAGGAAACTGTTCTTTTAACCAACATTTTAAAAATTAGGTTGGTAGCTACTTCTAAAATATTTATTTGGCACATGGGAGACACAAATCCATGCAACTTTACTTAAATAGGAACTTCAATGTCACCTGCTGTTAAGTCTCCCCTATCCCCAAGAAAAGTCACAATCCCCTAAGAAAGGGTGCAGTGAATAAATGGATAAGAGACCCATTACTCGTTTTTCATGAGAAGTTTTATCAAGAGCCTTGAAAGCAAAATTGACCTTTTTATGGCAATATTTTCACCAAACCGTGTCACACACTAGAGAAGTCTGAGGGGTTTTTTTATAAAGAGGCAATGAACATTGCTAATGAGGTCTAATAATGGAGCACTACTCAAAGATGTAGATTAAATGTGGAAATGAACTACAAGCAGACTTAAATAAAACCTATTAAACTAATTAATGAATATCCATTTAGTCTAGCAATTTGGAACAATCAGCATAATTTACAAGTGTGCTTCTTCTGAACAAACCAAAGGGCTGCACATCAAAGGACAGCTTTTTACTGCAATTGTGAGCATGGAAAAAAAAAATACACGGCAGCATCAGACCACTTTGAACCAAGGGCTGATTCATACACACTCATCCCTGACAAGCTGCTATGCAAGAAAAATACCTGAGGTTGCAGCTGCTTCCACAGCTATGCTACAGTAAGGTGGAGGGGAAGTATCTGCCTCAGGTAAGGCTGCTGTCTGCGGAGGCTGTGGAGTCTCTGCAGACGTTGAAGGCTGCTCAGCTGCTGAAGGCTCTGGGGAGTCATCTTCATTGTGAAGCTTAGGAGAAAAACACACACATTTCAGAGGCGTTCAGGGAATACTTCCCATGACAACCTAATACTTGCAGAGACATGTTCAAAGAGAGACAAGATTACTCTCATCAACAAAACAAATTATTTACAAAACAGCACGTGACTATTTCAAGTAGTCCAGCTAAATTCTTTTAAGCAATCAGCTAAAGATTATCTTAACTGCCTTGCCTTTTTTTTTTTCCCCAGGAATGGTTTTCTTCTCAGTGATGTTCCGGGAGTCTTAAAAATCTGGAGTTTTCCATGTTTACTATATGGCAAAATACTACTATATGAATATTTTAATACCATTATATTTTTGTTCTTATATACAGTCATAAAATGTATTAACCTATTTTAAAACACATCAGGTGAGAAATACTATTGTTTATTGTATTTATCTAGAAGAAAAAGGATTAAGACACATTTCTACTTCTGTAACTGGGACTTTCATTCTCTTGCATCTTGTCAAAGAGCTTCTCCACGCAAACTCTAAGATTTCTCAAAATATTCTGCTTTTCTTTACACTCTGGAAACAAACCTTTCCCAACAAAACTTCAAGTCGTTGGTAGTGGTTTTTTTCTTGATTAAGATGCAGTTTTAAAAAGACGTGTCCCGTAAAGCATATACAGAAATAAGAATTTGGATAAGGAAGAATGTTGATTAAAACTGTCAGACCCAGCAGCTAATTATCTTTTCTTAGAGAAGACATTTTTGATTCTTTTAGCTAACTTGATAGTGCCTAGAATGTATAAAGCTTTTAAAAAGAAAGAGTACTGGAATTTAAAAAGTGCAGTTCCAGTAGTGTGAACTACAAAATAATATGCCTAGAAGGCAACAACTGAAGCACCACATGCAAAACCCAGACCAAAAAATAAGACTAAGTTACATATCTAAAAGAAGAATTCTATAACTTCAAATTGGTACTTGTTACAAACACCCTACAGAAAAATATTACTTCAGTAACAAATATTAAGAATAGAACTACAGTTATTTCCTATTAGGCAAAGTACAATCAGATTACAGGAAAAAGTGCATTCTGAGAAGAAAGAATGCTAAATTTCTTATCAAGCAGTGTAACACTCACATCAAATTGTTTTAATATGCAGATTATATCAAAGTTCACAGAATGGCTGAGGTAGAAAGGGATCTCTGAGCCCATCTAGTTCAACCTCTCTGCTCAAGGAGAGACACTTACACCTGGATGTATGAGACCACATCCAAACACCTTTTGAACACCTTCAAGGATAGAGACTACATGGGCTATGTGGAAAACCTGTTTCAGTGCTCAGTCACCTTCACATTACTAAAAATAAGGAAGAAAAAAAAGAAAAAAAATGTTTCCCGATGCTCAGAGGTCACCTTCAATAGAAATGATAGGTGTTTTGGAGGGTTTCTGGGTCCTGAGCAATCAGGTCATTTAATGCCTAATCAGTGATCCAGAAGTAGCAGTAATACGAGAAATATTTTTAGCCATTTAGAGTTTTTAAAGCCAAAGAAAACAAAAATACTTCAAAATAACCTAATATATGCTGAGATACAGAAAGTAATTGAGAACACAAACCACTCAACTCTAAAAAGGTTGAACAGATCGCAAAAGCAAGCTGAGAGCTACAAATGTTATGCTTCTAAATTAAGTACAGTCATTCGCAGAAAAAATCTAGTATTGCAATGGACATAGCCAAAATAAGCCCATTTTTAAATAAAACTGTCATTTGATTAGCTAAGATACAAAAAATACACTACTGACATAGTTCTTACACTAATAACTGGCACGCTGCCCCTCATTTTGGATGTGTGTGTAGTTCTGACTACCCCACCACAACAACCTGGTCTTTGGGCAGGGGAAAAAGTAAATGGATCCAACTTCAATGGATCTCTGTTACTTCCATTCTTCCTCTCCTGTCCTCCTCCTCTTCAATCACTGCAACTTTTTTTCCCTACCATGCCACAGTAAGTGCTATCACTATTCTGAAGATACAGAGATTACTCCTAAAAAAAAAAAACAAAACAAAAAACTTTGCCATTACCCAGAAATTTAATTTTACGTCTCCTACGTGCTTTCTTGAAAGCTGTTTTACTGCAAATTATCTGAATATATTAACAGTGGAGTAATTAGTAGATG
The DNA here is from genome assembly GCA_013398855.1 of Mohoua ochrocephala. Taxonomy (NCBI): domain Eukaryota; kingdom Metazoa; phylum Chordata; class Aves; order Passeriformes; family Acanthizidae; genus Mohoua; species Mohoua ochrocephala. The sequence goes on from VZTA01014901.1 coordinate 11,395, forward strand.
ATGGAGTTAAAATGAAGATCAGACAAGAACATGTACATGAGACTTGTTGCCTTCAAAGACAAAGTTAACGGGTCATTCAATGGTTATAGCAACTGCAAGTAGGAAATAGAAAAATTCCATCCTAAGGGCTCCATACAATAGAGACCTGTTATACTCTTCAGTGCACTCAAAGTGTCTTTATCTTGTAAGACTTTTATATTCAGGTACCAAGTATTTCTATTTATCCTCTCTTCTGTTAAAAAGGCCTTTCAGAAATTCTGAAAAGCACCAAGGTTATGCCAATGCAGCAACTCAAAGAAAAATTCTGACCCCTTTAATTAAAAAAAAAAAAAAAAGAAACCCCCCCAAGAATTGGATTAAATAGCTTGAGTGTTAACAGCTAGAATAATAAACACAAGTTGTTCCACAAACACAAACCAGCTTTTGTTAGTTCTTGTTCAAGTGTCCTGTATCCTACTCTCTCCTCAAGGCAGTAACTTCAGCTCCTTTCAAAGGACGACTTCACTGGGTGAAAAAAAAAACAAAAAGAAACCCCACAACTGCAGAAGAACTTGCCCCACTAAACTGGAAATTTAGCCCACACCAGCAGGGTAGACAGCAGCAGTTATATCATTTTGCCTTGTCTTCACAGAGCACTCTCCTCTCTGGAGTCACCAGCCTGCCTGAAACCAGTAGGAACCTGACTACCTTTGAGCCTCCCCCTTCGCATTTAATTTTGGCTTCTACTGGCGGTAAATTTAGAAGTTATTTTTGGAGACAGGGGAAGAAGAGGCCTGACACTCTGCATAGACTTCATTGCCATAGAAACCAAGCTAAAAACACCCAGAAAGGAACAGAAAATGTCTGTTTCAAGGCATTACTTACGCTATGTACTTAAATGTCACCTGAAACAGCATTTAACACTGAAAGTATATAAACACTATCCAAGATTTTCTTTTTCCAATAGTAAGAATATTTTGCCTACTTTTTAATTAAAGGACTAAGGAGAACTCACAGTTCATCATCTCAGCCCCTCCCAAGCCCTCAATGCACCATTATTTGGTAGTAAGCAATACAGCTGCTTCTGTCAAGATTATGGTCAAAACAATTACCAAGACTTATTAAACCACAGACAACTGTAAATTGGTACCTTCCCCTATTCCCTCCCTCACATTTTAAAAGCTGATGACACTGAAATTTTTTTCCTTCATGCTTTAGTCTGTATTTGGGGTATCTGGCTGACTATATGGAGCTTTACTATAAAAAGAAAGTAAGTACTTTGCTATTAGACACATTGCTCTTAAACTGTTAATGCCAGTATTTCAATCCCTGCTTTTGCAGCCCTCAAACTACAGTACAGTACAGGCTCATCTTCTCAAGATGTATCTATGTTAGGACATGTAAAATTCAAAGACAATTGAGGAGCAATGGCTGTTCTGCTGACAATGACTCAATCTCGTGGTAACTACTAAAGGATGAACTGCACAGGAAAACATAATAGTTTCCTTCACATGATTTTTACCCAACACTATCTTCAGTTTCCTTCCCAGAAAAGATCTACAAAACAGTGATTCACTATTTCACTTCAGAAGAAGTTAAAATCAATGCCAGACCTTTCAGCACCAAAATATTGTATAGAATACAGCTATCTTTATTTTCTACTTTTACATTAATAATTTCTTTAAAGAAAGAAATTATTCTTACACAAGGTACACAATTATTCCCTCTACAACTGATTTTCTTAAGTCTGTTATTTTGTGCAATTATTTCCAAAGTAATCAGATGCAACATCTGAAATCAGCTGACAGCTTACAAAGAAACATGACCCACGAGAAAGTGCTTAGAACAGAAGCTTTTACTGAGGGGACTGATGTAGATACTTTAAACGTTTAGGCTTATCAAACTAAAAACTAAAAGTGGAAGATCTCTATCTGCAGATAGTAACTTTATCTGACCTACAGATGTTTGCTGTCCTGGCTAAAGAGTTTGCTTCATTTCTGATGAACTGACTGATTGTACAAGAGTGGCAATATAGGCAAGTCATTCAATTATGCCACTTAAAAAAAAGTCAGGAGAAAAGGATATAATAAGACGTCTTAAAACACCTGCACCATACATACACAAGATTAGAATGATGCTCCCTGATAAAGCACATTGAAGTAGCATACCCTAATTCTAGTCATAGTGTAAAAACACCACTCAATTTCTGTTACCTGATTTTACATTTCAAAAGCTGCTCTTTACTCCTTTCGTGAAATATGATTTATGGAAACCAGTACATTATAAAATTATTACAACACAGCTTCAACAGCATATTGCACATATTTTAAAAATCCTTTTTTTATAAACATATGCTTTTTTCACACTGCTTACATAATTTCTTTAGCATAGCACAATATTATGCAGGGGATACTGCCATACAAGTTCAAAACAAAACAAAACCCCAAACAACTAGCCAGCTTTCTTTTCCTGTTTCTTTTAACACCTTTATTACCAGCTCATCTTGTCAAAATGTGACTTTTAGGTAAATTTTAGCGGGGATGGTTCTGTCTGGGGCACCACAGAGCTACACAAAATTCTCATTAGCAATCACAAATTACAAAGCACTTTTAACATGTCCTTCTTTCTACCTTTCAAATGAAATTACATTTTTGAAGAAGCTTTGACTCCTCCAGTTTTGACCTCACACTGATGGGTCATGGGTGGGTGAACCCTCATGGGTTCTTCCAAACTGTATTAAAACTAATACAATACACAGAAATTCCATGATGCTGGACCTAATACTTTGCTCTAAGTAAAACTGTGGAGACAATCAAGTAGATCATGCAAGTTCAACCTTTGTATGCAAAACAGCACATTGATACACCTCCTTCACAAAAAGCAACTCTTGGCAACTGAGGTTTATCTTCTTCACTTGGTAGAAGTTACTTCGGCCTTCTATTATCAATTTTTCAGATTATGACAAAAGGTCAACCAAAAATATCCATTTATTGCAGCTTCTGGCATTGGAGGGAAAGGCATGACAGACTCAAGATTGCCAGAGCAGTGCATGAAAAGAACTCTGACATTTCTGCATTCGATTCATGACATCTTCCATACTGGTACACACGTATTTATTCCACAGAATCATAACACCGTAAATATGATAGGTGGGTAAATATAGTAAATATGACAGTGGGTTAGGAAAAAAGCTGTCATCTTCATTAAGGTTACAGGGAGCTTCACACATCTGTGTTTCACCTGATGCTTTCATTTTGCTGAAAAATTCAAGTCCTTTTACACTTGCCTACTGGTAGTGATTTGTAAGTCTGCACTAAACTGCTCTCCACAAATGAGGCATGAAAGCAGAGATCACTTGCTACATAAAAATAACTTCACTTGAACAAATACAGGCTGCAAATTTAATGCTTGTTTTGTAACCCACATACTGCATTTTTCATCTTTGCTAGTCTAAAAATAAGATTTATTTATTTGTAAACAGCAAAATCTTAATCTTGGGATTTTCAAGGCCAAAAAAAAAATCTTGAAATAAAATTTGATTCCAAACCTGTCAGAAAAATACTTCACGTTGTTTCTGAATGCCACCTAATAGTATCAATAGCTCATACCATCATGTTTTTATTTTTAGAAAAACACATAAAATCTATATTGTTAAACCATAGTCACCACTCATAGAATCACAGAATGGTCTGAGTTGGAAGGGAGCTTAAAGATAACATAGTTCCAATCCCCCTACCATGGACAGGGACACTTTCCACTAGACTAGATTGCTCAGAGCTCCATCCAGCCTGGCCTCGAACACTTCCACAGATGGGGTGCCCACAGCTTCTCTGCCCAACATGTTCCAGTGCCTCACACCCCTCATAGTAAACAATTTCTTC